>CAAKMY010039524.1:0-11444 GCA_901111285.1 Corrigiola litoralis
GATTATCCGGTCCCCTTATTGTTGTCTCCTAAATATCTAACAGTATTTGCCCTCTCCACAGACCAGGGACAACTGAGGAAGGTGCAATTCTGGCATGATCTGCTCTATATTCCTTATCGATGTTCGATTTCTAAATTCCTTATCGATGTTCGATTACAACACCATGTTCTGTCTCTTTTGGAACTTCATTAATCAAGACAAAAATAAAATCTTGTAACGAAAAATACTCTACCAGAAGCCAAGTTCTCATGCTGCGCAATAATCTATGGGCGTTGGGATCCTCTAAAATTGAAAAACAATTTTAGAATGTAGAGTTTCCTTAAAATAATACTAATTTAATTTACATTCTTCCCCTTTGGTTGTTTTGGTCATGCATCCCATTTTTCATGTTAATAATTATGGTAAACTTTGCCAATTATATGAAAATAAGCTATAGAGGATCCAAGCCCTTTATACACGATTTTTATCCAAAATTAATTGACAATAAAAAAAAAATAGTCTAATAATTTTAGACAACTAGCTCACACATACTCCGTACTTCGTATGTGATAAGTCCGACAATCAACGTTCTAGAAGATGGTAACTACCTCTTGACGGAATTGTAAAAACTAATGGCAAAAGTATGCAGCATGAACATCGACGGCTGAAGAATTAGGACAAATCTATATGTCTTATCTGGGTTATGTTTGGTACATGTGCGTGTTATAGGATATTGTTTTCAATACTTGCTTCTCTTAAACTATAAAATACATTTTCACACTAGATGACATATTCGGTATATGGTGAATTGTGGAAGCTCATGCATGACTCAAACCAACCAAACATATGTCCCTCTGAAGTCTGAACCCTTAAGCAATGTACGTACGCAGTCTATATGAGCCACTAGTAGCACTTGGCATTCCAGTTCCCTCATTAGCTAGGCTTGGTGAATGAATTTGAAACCATACCAACTTCTCCAAATCATAAAATGGATAAATAAACCACTAGATATTTCATATGAGGAAAAAGGCGTTTTCATATCCTATAAATTAAATCAAATGTACCAACGTTAATTAATTAAGTTGATCAACTTTAGCTCGATCTAATGTTTATTGATAGCTAATATATTCACTGTTTTCAAATGTAGTTACATGTATAAACTCAATCCAGGCTAGCTTATCATATGTATCTAGTTCTTGTTTATCGATACTCATAATCGGAGATAATGCAATCCATCAATTAAGCAGAGAGTCTCAACCCATTAGAAGCCAAGTGTGATATACTAACTAATAACTATTATATGTATGCTTAACATGAATAATATGTGAAGGAAGTTTTTGGACAGTTGGTTGGGCAAGGCGCCAAGGCCGCAAGGGTGCTATACTAGTATACTGGCATGGTATGATTATCACAAGAGCCTGAAGGACAGTGCAGGTTCAGAGCAACTTCGTTACTTTGTTTTGTTGTTCATCAACGTAACTTCAACAAGTACAATACGTCTTCTTGTTCATCTGATCTCAATAATAGGTGACGGGTAAAGAGCAGTTATTGTTATCTGTTCCAAAATGAAGCTCAACTCGTTTCCCTCTGAAATAGCCAACAAATTAAAATGACCTCGATCCCCAAATTACTGCTGTCTTTGTACCAGCGTCACTTCCATTTGGATTCTGTTTTACTAAAATGGCCAAAACTCTGCCAAAGTATCGCTGTCAAACGAAGTTTCCTTTCCTTAGGATTACAAATATGTCACATCTTGGATGATTACTTATACTCCAGAATACAGCTTTGCTATATGCGTAACCGTGGTACAGTAGTATTCACGATGCATCACATGAAAGACACAAAGAAGTTCACGCATAAGACAAAGAAACTATTTGTTTCTTTTAAAGTGAAATTAAATTAACAGTGTTAATCTATACTGACACTGTAGTTTAATTTTCAATGATAATATAGGTTAATGTAGCAAAGTATTTTACTCCGTATATTGTAAGAAACTCTATAAGGGCAAAGCCAGAAGTTCCTATCAATGGGGTTAGCTGCTTAAGCATACTAACCCTCATGCTTCTGACATATTTTGTATTAAAAAAAAATGGCAAAAACTTCATTGTGTTTGGATTGAGGTGGCCGTGGCATAGCTCGCTCACCCCTATCATGCTTCGTCCTTTGATTGTAGAGTTGTTAATTACCACAAATCATTATTATCCAAATAAGACTAGTCCTAACTTCCTAAGCTTAGATTAATTTAATAAACAACCAAACATCTTTATTGTATTCATCTACATGATGTTAGATTAACAATGTTAACATAATGCATGCATTCACCTCAATTTAAACATAGTGCAAGGGAAATAGCCTAATTCGCGAAAAATAAAGTCAAAAAGGAAAGGCAGAGGACGAGAGGAGCATACTAGGAAAAGGAAAGGGCTTCTGGAAAACAATTGTTCAATTGAAAGGAAAACTGGTTCCTTCTCAAGGGCGGCCAAGAGCATGGTAATTATGGCTGTCGAATAGGACCCCTAACAAAATAAGGGGTCCAAACTTGAAATAGCCCATCATTTTTAGAAGAAAAAAAAGAGATATAGTTTATATATACTTTATTTTAATAACGAAAACGTATAATTAGTTAAATAGCTAGTTTTGGTAGTGACCATTTACTTTTATGATAAAAGTAGACGGAACCCATGCTAGATTGTCGGCCCAACAAAAATTATATATCTGAATTGGGTTAGACTTGAAAGGAACTTGTGATGATTTAGCTTATATAAAACGTGCCTACTCTTATGACAAAAAAAAAAGACGGTCTTTTTCAAAAATTATGTTAGTTGAATTATTTTATTTTATTTTTTTGTCAAATGCGTTAGTTGAATTATAAATCTTCATAAAAACATTATTTTAGGATGTGTTTAGTTTGGACCCCTAAATTGACACTTGCTCCCTCTCTCATCTAGATTGATGGATCATGAGTCATGACGCAACTAAGTGAGCTGGGCCTAGGATAAAGCAGGAGTTGGGCATTAGAAGAGGCAGAATGATGACTCATGAGTGGGCTGCAGGCTTATTATGTTTGAAGCTATACTGGGGGCTTGGACTATATGTGTGGGTATCAGGAAGTGAACGACCTGGTGTGGGTATCGGCTATTATGTTTGAAAGTATACTGGGGGCTTGGCCCTAATCTTGGACTGAAAATAACAATAATTTTTTCATGGGGGCTTTTGACCAGTGAGTCAGTAAGTCTGTTTTTTTTTTTTTTTTTTTTTTGGTAGCGAAGGAAAAAGAATTTGAGGATTCGAATCAAGGACATCTTGAGGATAAGTTGAACTTTTAACTATTGGCCACCTTCACTCCTCTAACTCTGTGAGTTGTGAGAATCTAGAAATGGTATTGACTCCTATCTAGTGAAGCCGATCGACATACGTCTAGTTCATGCATCTAAAGTTACAAGTATCTAAAATGGTCGATTAAGTCCAAGCATGAATATCAACTTTAACAATTTTGGTCAATGTTTGTTAGTAGGCACAAAAAATTAAAATGATAAAAGAATTATATTATTTTGATGTAAAATTAACTGCAAAATATTAAAAAACAAAAATAAAAAATGATTAATGTACCTTCAATTTTTAGTTGATAAGTTGTACTTCATTTGCAATTTAGTTCCATGATTTTATACTTGTTTTATAATATTATAGCACTTGATTAACCAGACAGTCAATAGTTTATCTCACTAAACTCAAAATTTTATTTTACCAAGATAAAAGACATCTAAAAGGCCACAAAATTTCTTTATTATATACACTCGTGAAATAGTCCATTAGTTGTTAAACATATCTCTTGGACAAATAATATTCTACCACCATTTCATTATAATCAATAGATATGCAAAACATAGCAATGGGTAAGACTATAAATTGTGCGGACATGAATTCGAAAATTAGAGGGAAAAATAGAATATGCATATATGAAGGAATGATGAAGAAGAAAGATAGTGTCAAGAAAGGGATGGTGCAATACTATATTACGTTGAAGATGCAGGTGTCTATTATATACAAAGAGAAAATAGATAGTTATCTCCTCCTATGTAGGACTGTTTTATTGAAAAATCATTCTCCAACAAAAAAGGACCCTTTATGTAATAAATGGAACACAATATGTATTACGTAGTTTGAATTGATGTATAATATGGTTTAATGGAAGAATACTAGTGAACTCATGGATTATTCTCTCTAATTTTCCTATAATTTAGAATTTAAATACCATCTTTTCAAAGTTTAAACTTTGAGTTTTTTCGGCTACATCTCTTTAATCCAAATCTTGTCCTAACCAAGAGCTTTAGATCCATTTTAGGTACAAATGGCACTTAATAATGTTATGATGAGTCTAGTATCATCCACCTTGTGAGGATCTTAACCTATTGGGATTGAAAAAATGTATAATAAATTAGGTAGCTTTCTAGTAAAAAGGTCTTATTTGACAATAGCTAACCAATAATCGAAGTCTAGGTCTAGGCTTGCATGATGTAAAACTTAACTCATGCAATATAAATCTCATGATATGCCTTCTCTAGTTCATGAGTTTGAGTCAAGCCTACAATTTACAGGCTCGCAAGCTTGCATATCGAGTCAAGCTAGACTTTGAGTTTGTTAGTCGAGTATAATTGAGTTTGCACTTTCCTTATGTCAATAGCACCCAGACAATCGATTATGTGTGAGTTAAATAATCTATACCATAAGATCAAATTGCATGGCTTTTTTCAAATGATATTACCAATTAGCATTGATTGCTAGTAAGTCCATCCAATAAGGTGAACTTGTATATTCAGCACGCTCATGTCAGATTGAACTTCAAGTCTCACATAAAATTTTCAATGTCTATCATTGAGTGGTGACACCAACATAAGTCAATCTCAACTATTGATATGAGTGAGGCGACATCTTGATCGTTCATAAATCTAAATGCCATAGTTATTATTAAAAGCTCATAAAATTTAAATAAAATCAAACTTTGGAATATATGGTATTCTTCTTTGAAATGAACATGACATTGCATTAGATAGCAAGAGAGTCCATAAATACATAAGCACAAACTTTTTATGGGTGATAATTTTTACCAAAAGGCACACTAGAATAATCAACCTCTATTTCATTCATTGTTACGTTGTTATTATGATTTAATTTCTTTAAATTAATAATATCTGATATCAGTTAAATAGTTTGACATTCGATGTCTACTCTAAAATGAGTACATGTCACTCATTCCAACATACCTGAGCCCACCCGACAAAACCCGATACGATAAAGCATATGAAAACGCAACTCAAAAACGAACCAAACAACCTAAATCCTTAATTGAAGTTTAGTACAATCGTGAAGTCCTAAACCTAGAATTGCACCGAAATCCAATTTGACCCGAATAATCCCCACATGTGAGGTTGATGGTTGTGATAGGACTTATAAGCTAGTATTGTTGTAAGCTTATGTATTTGGTTTTGGTCTTTTGTCAGTTGAGTGAGTTAAGTTTTTTTGGTTCAATTGGCATGAATGATTTCCTAGTAGTTGTACTATAAATTGACTGTACAACTGTTGCTTGAAGAGAATTGTTTTTCGTAATTGCTATCCTTTGACCCATTGAAGTACATGTATGTTTTGGACTGGTGAAGTTTTTGCTCAAAAGTTGGAAAAATTAATCCATATGTTCTCGATGTTGAGGCTATTGACGTTGATGTCGCTTTACTATAATCATTAATTGTAAAGAGAATCGTGTCTTCTTTGTTTGAAGACAAAGTAAGATGTTTAAAATGTAATCCTCGTAGTGTGGTAGTTTTCCTTTATAGTAGAAAACTGTGTGCAAATTAGTCAATATGTACTCAAATTTTGCAATCGCAAGAGTAAATGTTATCTAGTGGCTAGTGCGGTTAATCTCTCCCATTTACTTGCAAATTATCCAGTGAGTTTCCCCTTTGATCATAATGCCACACTTAATCAACACTTTTGTCTCCTATTACTAGTTAATCGTTTTTTGTGAAAATAACATATAAATAACTCCATAAAGAACAAAGGGAATATATTAATAGAGATTGAGTCGATCCAAAATTGATCAACACAAAATTAACTCGATTCAAAATTAACTTAAACCAACTCGAACCCACTGACAAGAATAAATTATCCATATGAGTCGGGGCCAAGTACGACTCAAAGTAAACTTAACTTTAAAATTGTCATACCATAAGTTAAACCCCGATCTGTCTACTTACCACCTCTAATATAATGAAATCCAAAAAACATCACCTACCCAGCGATTTCACCAAGATTATTTCTCATCTCAAAGTTCACAAATACACAACTCTCCTTCCCTCCAATCTTTAATCTTTACTGTTTAGTCTTTAGTCATTACAATCTTCTTTCTTCATTTAATTTCTTCCGTTTCTTTTTATAAAGCCATCCATCCCTCTCACAAAACGACAACAAAGATGAAGGTCCCTTTCACAACAACAAAAGTAAAACCAACTCAACTCAAAAAACACATAAGTGAGTCCAAACTGCCACGTCACCAATCCAACCCCAAATCACACCCCAGCAAACCTCCACCCTCCGATCACCCTCTCATCCACCAATCACAACCGTCCATTCCCATCCAACCCAAAAACCAAAAAAAATAGTAAAATACCATAGCTCCATTATCTTTACATCCATCATTTGCCATCTATGCCTTTAAAAATCACAAACCCCCCTTTCCTTGTAAATTCCAACCCCCCAAACAAGCCCTTCCTCATTTTGCACTTTCCTCCTGATTCACCCACTCACTTAACACTTGACTTCACTTCCTCTCTCTACAAAAACAACCTTTGCACTTGTGTTGTGTTTGGTTTGTTTGGTGGGGTCTCTCCCTCTCTCTCTCTCTCTAAAACAACAACACTTCAATGGCCACTCAAGAGGTCTCTATACCTCACTCTCTCCCTCCTTACCCTGAGGTAAATTTTTTTTCCTTACTCCTCATTTTTTTTACTGCTAATTTTATTTACTGTTTATTTATTTAGCTCCAAAGTCCACATCTTTTTTATACCCCATGTCATAAATTGATTAAAAGAAAATCCCATCTTTTTTTTTTCACCTCATGACATAAAAATACAAATTTTTTTTATAGACAATTTTTTTTTTTTTACAGTTGGAGTTATGTGATAAATTTAGCTTCAAAGTTCCAATCTTTGTAATAAAATGACTAAAATCCCATCTTTTTTTTTCACCTCATGACATAAAACTACAATTTTTTTTTTTTTTTACAGTTTGAGTTATGTGATAAATTTAGCTTCAAAGTTCCAATCTTTTTAATAAAATGACAAAAATCCCATTTTCTTTTTTCACCTCATGACATAAAAATGCAATCTTTTTCTTTGTACAGCTGATATGTGATTAAGTTAGCTTCAAAGGTCTAATCTTTTTTAGCCAAATGATATAAAGATTGCATCTTTTTTACCACATGACATGCAAATTTAATCTTCTTCAGAAGGGTAAAAAATAAAAAAATCCTGGAAATGATCTTTAATTAATTACCATTTTTGGGTTTTTCTTGAATTTGAATGAAATGTACCCAAAATGGTAGATTAGTGAAATGTAGTTTTATGGTATGCAGTGAAGTATCCAGATCATTTTTTTTTAATTTTTTTTTATGTGGTGAGTAATGAGTGATTGTGAGGGTTGCCCATTTGTTTTTATTTATTTCTTTATTAAAATGATTTGTTTTATTGGTAAGTGTGGATGACAGCTGTAAGCAACAAAAAAAGCCCAACTTTTTATTTTTATTTTATTTTATTTTGTGGGGTTAAATATTTTAAGTTACTGTCAGAGTGAATGTGAGCCTGCATTGTCCTTTACAGCAAAATTAGGTTGTTTTTCTGATTTTTTATGAGCTGTGTTGTGAGTGTTGTTTGGCTATTTATGGGAATTGTTTTACTTGGTTGTATTTGGTTTCATGTGATTTGGGATTTCAGTTGTTGAATGTCCTTGGGAAAGCACTCACGCATAAAAGGACTCATGCATGTGCTCACTGCGTAAATCTGCTCATGTGAATTGAATTTCTTGACATTTATGGTTGTCATATATAATTGATGATGGCATGAAGCTGTTACTCACTCATGTGATCTGTAAAAAAAAAAAGTGAAATTAGATTTGTAACTGAAATCATGAATGACTGTTTAATTAAGGTAGGTTAAGGGTCTAATGCGAATAGGCTTTGGGGTCGAAGCCTTGTAGGGGTAAGGCTGCGTGCATTTGACTCTCCCCTTAGGTTCTTAGGATGTCGTAGATGAGAGGATCATTTGAGAGGTCGGGTTGAAGGTGATTTGTAAGAGTTGATATTGGCATGGGAATGGAGAAAGTTTGGGGTGTGGTGTGGAAACTGTTGAAGGATTGAGTCTTAGAGCTGAAAGTTAGGTTTCTTTGATTAAGTTTTGTTGAGAATTATAGGGGACTGGTCAAATAATGAACTTTTAGGTCGTCAAAAGTATTTTGAGGGAAGGAGACTAAAAACGAATACTAAGATGGACTATGATGGATCATGGTAATGGAGTAGATTGATTGCAATGAGCTAACTTTAGGACATACACTTTTAGTGGGATATCTGGGTGTCATGTCTCTGAAATGGAGGTATTTTGTGTCGGCTAACAACTATGTGATTCAGGTGTTTTTTTTTTAAGATTGTGAGATCTGACCAAGTTTCTAGGATCTATGGTAGTTACTAGTTTTCACCTATTTCCAGTATCAATCGCACAATTTTGTCTATTGTCAAGCCTTCTTAGTACACACGTAACGCAACAAACTTCACTTAGCTATTGTGCTCCTTACTATAGAGAACTTGCTCTTTTCTGAGGTATCAGTTTTGCTGGTTGGCGGTATGGGGCTACAATCTCATCAGTTGGCAATAGTGACGTATTAGAAGTTAGAAGCTATTGTTTAGATGCATGTGAATATGTTCGCAGTTCAACTTCAACCTTTTCACTTAGTTACCTGCTCCATTTCTTTACCAGAGCAATGTGTTTTGTTTCAGTATATAGTAGAATGGAAGAAGAGAAAAGAAAGGATTTATCTGATGACTACTTCTCATCTTGTCAAGGTCATCTGGTTTTCAATTCTTTTTATATTTCGATGTTGAGGCTAATTACTACAAAACTGTCTGGTGTAGATTCAGGAGCCTTTTGGCTGTGGTGTTTCTTGTTTCCTGGGTTTGAATACAGTTATTCCGTTGGTCTTTTATTGACTATTTACCTGCTTTATGTTGCTAAGGGGCTATTATGAGGTGTTCAATATCTTTTGCCTTCATGTGCTGTTGAAAAGTTCATATTTTTTGGGCATGCTTAGAATCTTGATAATCATTAGTCCCAGTGTTGCTCACTAGGCTTGTGGCTTATCACTTTTATACAAGGAAGAAGTATAGTTTTTTCTTGCTAAAGTAATAAAAAGACGAAGGGTAGTTTATAGAGATGAAGTCACCTTCAGATGATCTGAACAATGTCGTAGGTATCTGACATATGAGTTTTTGTGATTACAGAAGATAAATTATTTAGGTTTCATTTTGGCTTGTTTGGCAGATGATCATGACTGCTTTAGATGCACTTAATGAGAAAATGGGTTCCAACAAGACCTCCATTTCAAAATACATTGAATCAAAGTACCAGAATCTGCCTGCCGGCCACACAACGCTGCTAAGACACCACTTGAGCAGGATGAAGGACACCGGGGATCTTATTTTCTGGAAGAACAACTACATGAAGCCCAGGCCTGACTTCATCCGCCGTGGACGTGGAAGGCCCCCCAAGCCTAAGGAGCCTGGGATGCCTGCTGGCCCACCTAAGCCCAAGGGCCGTCCCAGGAAGGATGAGCTCGGTCCTGGTGATTCTGAGGATGCCGGTGCTACTGCTACTGCTCCCTTGAAGAAGAAGAAAGTCTCTCCGGAGAATCCTGATGGCGAAGCTGTGGCTGCAAATCCTCCACAGGCAACAAAAACTGGAAGGGGCAGGGGTAGGCCTCCAAAGGTCAAGCCTCAAAGTGATGGAGTTTCGACCCAAGGGTGAGGGATTTGTGCCAGTGTGTCACAAAAGGCCAGACTTGTAGCATTTTAACCTTGTGTTAGGACTTTATTTAGCTTGTATCATGTGTCGTGTGACCGGCCATCGGTGTGGTCTTTAGTGATTGCAGTGTTACTACTTCATAGTGAGCGTAGGGGGGTGAGGGGTTGTGTGCGTAGGTGTAATTTGGATGTACATTGTGGAGTTTCTTTCGTCTCTTCTAATGCTGATGCTTTGTGGGTGTTGCCTTTCAAATAGGACATGATTAATTCTGATTCAAGACCATTTCCAGTGTTATGACATGATTTGCGTCCATTTTGTTCTCTTTCAGTTGTGCATGTGTTAATGCTTATATGTATTGGAACAGGATAGGGTGAGCACTAGAGGTGGAGCAAATTCTTGTTGAATGCGTCATTGTCAATAAACCATTGCTTTCTAACAAGGAAAATTTGCTTAGAATAATCCCAACTATAGCGGTTTTATTTCTAATAATCCTAACTACTGTTTATTTTTTAATAATCCTAAATTGTTGTCATTTTTTCATCTGTTGGTCCCTAAATGACGAACCTAGCTTCGGAGTATAATACAAACCTACGTGGCTGTTTGAATTGCACTAAGCTCTTTTTTTCTTCTTTTTCAACCCCGATACAGTACCCCCACACTCCCTACTCCCCATTTCCTTTTCATAATCCCTTCTCTTTCACTTCTCTGTTTTCATCCCTCTCTCTCATTCCCATGGAGAAAGCAGCTTCCCCATTCTCCTCAAGCTCTGGGTCTTCTTCTAATTTCTCAGCTTCAAAAAAATACTTTCAGATTGACTGCAATCACAAAGTCCCCTCTGTTCTTAGAACGGTTAAAAAAGGAGGAAACGCGGGGAAGAACTTTTATGGGTGCCCATATTGGCCTGTAAGTTTATATTCCAGTAAATATATGTCAAAAATTTGTGCAAACTTTTTTGAATTGAATTAGGGTTTTAAACTAATTAACAATCTTGAATTTGCAGAAGGAAAATTGTGGATTTTTTGTGTTGGAGGATGATATCAAGTCCAATAATTTGTCTACTCGATTGGAGGAAATTGAATTGATCAGGAGGGATGAGATAGCAAGTGAGAAGAAGATTGTTGAAGAAAAACTACTGAAATTGAAGATGAAGAAACAGAAGCTGAATGAGGAAAATGGACAATTGAAGCACGAAATTTCTCAGTTAAAGCTTGAAGCTGTGAAGCATGCTAATGGGGAAAAATATGCACTTCTTGCATTGGCCATGTCCTGGATTGTATTTGCTATAGTCTTATTTGTGTAATGCACAAGTTGTATTAAACATTGTTGGAAAATGACATTGTTGGAATATGCACGACATTCCAACCTTTTGTACTGAAACTCAATTGAATGGAAATGAAATGGCAAGAT
>CAAKMY010039533.1:0-12649 GCA_901111285.1 Corrigiola litoralis
AATTGAGGGCTCGTTCGGTATCATTGTAGTTTGTAGTTTTGGGTTTTTAGTTTCTAATAATTTTATATACAAATTTAAATAATTAACTAAAAACTAGTTGTTTGTATAAATGTCATATCAAAAATGAAAACTGACAACTAAAAACAGCAAACCACTTTTTCTGGTTTTCAGAAAATGGATCTTGGTTTTCAAAAAAACTGAAAACTGAAAACCAACACTGATACCAAACGAGCCCTTAGTAATGTAAGAGAGTTAATGTTATATTAAGGGCAAATTATTAGGTACACCTGAGTGTACACACTCTCAAGTTCAACTCTAGGTATATATTATGTACCTTATATACTTTTTTGTGTGCCTTCAATAAATTAGAATTATACAATATTTTCACTGTGGTACGTAAAAACTTATCAAAGGTACACAAAAAATACACAAAGGTACATAAAAAGTATATTTGAGAGTACGTATTCTCAGGTGTATGCAATAGGTTCTATTGACATTGTTTTTCTAATATGTAGCGAGTTTCAAATTTGAAGTTTAACAATGATAACTGTATTTTTGTCATAAGAATGGAATTTTAATTCAAAGGCCTTCCTGTCCAGATAGTTCTTATTTATAATACAAAGGCCTTCATGTGCTGATTAAACAGGCGTTCAAATTTATAAAAAGAGGTAAAAGAAGCATATATAAACATTGGTCAAACTACCTTGTGCGTTTGCATCATGTAAGAATGTAAGCTAGCAAGCCTTATTGACTTAGAAAGTGAAATTCTCTCATTGACTCTCATTGACTCTCATTGAATTCTCACCAATCATGGTAATTGAAAAGTTGGTCTCTTTTTCACATTTGTAAGGAGTGGTTGGATCCAGTGGGACCAGTCCAATGTTGTGGTCCTATACTTGAGAAGGAGAGTATGGAACTATGGACTTCCTCTCATCCACTGCTTCAGCCTTCAGCCCTACTGTTATAAATCTTCCATTGCGTAAACCATTACTAGGGACCTAGCTAGGGAGTATGGATATACGCTAAACAGTACACACATTACACACTTAACTTGGCCTGAGGATCTTTAGACTGATTTGTGCATCCTTAGTTACAGGAGAAAATTTGCATAAGGTTCTTAACATGCTCGTAATCATGGTACTAATGTGACACTCATGAATTAGCTCTGATAAAAATTGTAATTAAAAAAAAAAATTGCGAGTTTGGTTGAACTTTAGCTTTTAGTAGGTAAGTGGGCCAATTATTTCGGGTTTAAGGATTTTGGGAGGATAGGCCCAAATATTGGCGTGGAGTGCCTTAGAGAATAGAGATAGAGTAATAAACTAACAATGCTCAGCTAAATTTGCTTGCATTTAATCTGAACTCGTGGTCCCCTAGAGTAGTTAGTAGTTTGGGGTTTATAAATGCAATAAGTTCAGCACCTACGTTTAATAGAACTCGTTCAATCCTGTTGTGGCTTCCACTTGTGAATGTCTTATATGTGCTGAGTGGCATCAGGCATGACATCTAAACCTCGGTTTGTCTAATTGTAGGAGGTTGTACTTCCTCCTGTATTAACTAGTAGAGTAATTGCGCGTTTCTTTCCAATTTTATCTAAAAGTGTAGTTGAGCTTTCTGAGTGGAAAACTTTGTCACCGGTCTACTGTGTTAGCACAGTAGCATGTGTCTGTAGGCATCTTCTGATTTTGGTACATTTTAGAACACTTGAATTTTAAGGTAGACCACTTGAGTGATCGGATACCTTAGCACACTTCGCTAAGCCTCCCAAATTTTAAGGTAGACCACTTGAATTATTGGATACATTAGCACAGTAGCATGTGTCTGTAGGCATATTGGTAGAGGAAATAAATATATCAGCATCTAAAGGTGGGCCAAAAACTTAGGTGGGTATCGTGCTTATCTCAATTATAAAAGTGGAGTTACGTTTTCATATGCTACTATAGGTAAAAGAAAAAAAGAACGAAAATCTGTAGAATGTATCGATATAATAGTTTTCTGTGGGTGCATGAATCATGAATGTGAGGAAGAAATATAATCGTCTGAGACTCTGAGTAGACTTGTATGTAGTATATACTCCGTTTCTCCTTGCCAAATACTGTATGAAATGCATGTGTTGATAAATAAATTGAACAAGGGAGAGTGCTATAGTCACGTTTGTAATGTATCAATCAAGTGGACATGCTTAACCTGTAATCTATTGTTGGTCTGTGTCGGAAAATAAAATGTTGGTCATCACCCGCTGCTAATTAATTACAAAAATATCGAAATAGTGTAGTTGGATGATAGCAGCAACACATATATAGTGCCTCGAAGTACAAAACTTACACTATCTGGCAAAAAAAGGCTGGGAGCGAATCACAAACCCGATGATGAAGCAGGTAAGGTGCCCCATGTTACCATGTACTCCGTACCATGTTTGCTCCACTTAATACAACAACGTGGACTTGTGTCACAACTCGCAATGAGTTCTGACTCGCATAACTTATTTACCTTATCTCAGAAGTTCATTCAAGTATTCTATTGCTATAACAGGAATGACTACAGAACACTCTTACACTTTCCTTTTCTGGGACCGTGATCAATGGCTCATATGATCCTTCTGTATGTCCAGCGATTGTTCACGTCAAGTGATCATCAACTCATCACATATCCGTACACCGTAGCACTTCATCTCAAACATTATGTAGTAAAGTCGCTCCTGCACCAAGTGATTCTAAAAAGATGCTATCTGAAAATCGAGGGGTGCGACACAGTGGTGCTACCTCATCTTCCAACGAGAGGTTATGGGTCCGATTCTTGCCCTCCTCCCCTCCTTACTGGCCTTAAGAAGGAAAGATGCTTTTAAAAAAGGCAGAAATACTCAAAGTTGAGGAAGCAAATTAATTATCAGAATATTAAAAAGGCCACTACATAAAACGCACAGAACCTATTGCGTACACCTGAGAGTATGTAAGGCGCGAAAGCATGTCTGTATAGAGTCCTCAAAAATCCACGATAGTTCCTGCAGGCTGCCTTTAGGGATGATACTGGTTGACCACCAACACCAGAATGTGCATTAAGCATGGCAAGTTCCTCACATCCCCCCCATATGACCTTGTCCTCAGCTGGTCATTGAAGTATTCCATTTGTTTATTTCACAGCTCACATGGAGCATGTGCATTTCAGTGGTCTCCACTCTCCAGCTTTGAGCTCGAACCTCAAAATCTGATAGCGCATCATCCATAAAGGCAGGAAAATTCAACGCAACACATGCTTGTGACAACTTTACTGCTACCAACTCCAGGATACGCTAAGTATTCAACGATTAGATATTCCGTATTAAAAATTTACAAATCCCTCTTCATGTTCATTACTATAACTAATCAAGATAGATCATTTTTCCATACTTCCTTCTTCAATTCTAAATGTCCTTGTTCGATATACCCTAAAATAATTTGCTAAAAAGTCCTTGTTTTATCAGGTATGTACATACAAGAGGCCCTGATGATGTACACCTACACATCATTTTCAATCACCTCATGAAACACACTAATCAGCATTCAGCAATCCCCTAGATACTCTATTCCTTGTCCATGTGTAGCCTCTCAACAATGCATTATGTAGAAATCATCACATACACTATGCCAAATAGATAAAGACAGCCAGCATAATGTGTATCTCTCAATAAATATTACAAGAAAAGGAAATCACATATACAGCAGTATATAACTATTTGCTCGGGTGCATCCCCGGTATTACAATGTCGCTTTTACATTACATCATCCACAAATTGAAAAATATAAAAGCCAAGGAAATTTACTCAACTTTGCAAATCAACAAAATAGACTGACATTCTGCGGTTTTTCCAAGCAAAAATGAGAGATTTAATTTCTGTGAAAATAACCAAACAACTAAAGGTGTAATTACTTTTAAAGATTAGAGATATGTAAGTAGCTGAAGAAGGTACCGGTTATGAGAGGCCAAACGGTTCAGGTAGAGGCTCAAACCCATTTTCGAAAACAGAGAACTGATCAGACTTATCGTCCACACTGTGCAGCCACGTAGTATTCTTCAGGTCCTCTTTCAGCAGTATTGCATCATACCGAGTGCTTTCGTACATGTCCACATGAGCCAATCTTCCAAACAATCTCCCATTTTCTTCTCTTCTCCCATTTTCAAGGGAACCATTAGTATATAAATTATTCTCTAAGACGGATCCATTATTGCTAAACGATGGGCTTCCATTACTCTGGATGGACGTTGGGCTGCCAGACCCATGACCAGTTTGGACTTTCGATGAGCCAGAGCGGATGCTCTGAGGGAATAAGGAGGTGCTTGGAAGAGGACGTGTGCTTCCTGAACCATTCCTAATATCCTACAAAACCAGAAAAATAGAAAAAAGATAGTAAGCAAAAACAATCATGGAAGGAAGTACAACATACAATATTTAGAATCAAATGAAGAAAACAGAAAACACGCAGAGTGACTTCTTGGCACTCATATAATTTGAGATGAATATGTGCTTAGCAAGTTTAAAATATCAAGAAAAGAAGTCGACAAAACACGAAGTAATACAACTACTTGGAGGCATCACATCCCAACTACAAGCTTCAGAAACAAAAACCAAGGAAGAATTAATATGCATACCATATGCCTGATAGCCATATCAAGTGACTTCTTTGAGATGTTCCTTCCAAAACTACCATTCTCATTGGTTGTGGACGCCCTGATAGGTTTCCTCATTGAATCAGAAACATAAGCTGATTTCCGGGGTTCTACGGTATCGGCATTGTGTCCATTAGCATGCAGGTGGCCTCTTCCATGTGGTTCTAAGGACCTACCCCTACTAACAACAGGGGAAGATGGTCTTCTTGACAAATTACCAGAGCTCGGGCTCTCTGTGTTCACCTTTGATGTTGAAGAAGCACCTGGTCTAGACCTTCCAGCAGAAACAGGTCTATCTGGCAACGTTGTCCTTAAATTAGGCGGTGTATCAAGAGGGAAATCAGGGGGGATAGTTGGCTGCTGTGATCGGATCCTAGGGCTGGGGGAGCTAGGTCGCGAATTTGATGTCTGGCTGCGTCCATTAGAAGAAACACGACCAGTTGAGACAGAAAGGCTAGGTGTTGATGAGGAGGTAGATACTGGGTTGCGCCGAGTTGGAGTTGACGGACGAGAGTTTGATCTAGTAGCAGGGAAACTTGAGTTAACAGGAATTTGCCTAGAACTTGGAGTAGAGGGTCTTGAGCTTTGTGATTGTCGAGGCTTGTCAGTGGAAGATACTGTTGGAGCTGAACGGGCTTTAGAAGGAGTTGAGGGTCGTGAGGATGTTGTTCGACTAGGAGTGGAAGGTCTAGCATTGGATGATGAACGGGTGATGGGGGAGGATGGTCTAATGTAAGATGACACAGAAGATGAACTTGTGTTCAGAATCGAAGAGGACTTATTGTAAGAATAACTATTGTTCAGGGTAGAGGATACAGAAGAGCGTGTGACTGAGCTGCTTCTTGCTGGTCTAGAGGAATGACTGCTATCCAATTGCGTAGCTGACAGCTGGTAAAAGCATAAAATTCACATCAGGCAAAATCCAACTACTTTCAAAACACGTAAAATAATCAACACAAGGGCATGAATGCATGCTGCTTCATATGGTAGACTTCCACAAACGAGGATATAATTACAACCATATCTCGTCCAGATCAACGTTTCAAGTTTTGATAACCTGTGTTTTAGCTTCCACTTAAGAATGTCCCTAATCAAAATCCTCGTTTCAGGCAGTGAACAAAAGTATTTGTAGTAAATTCCAGATGAAGACTGCCGTGCAGACATTTTTATATTTTTAGTTCACTGCCATGGCAGAAATATTGAACAGCCACTAGCTGCTACACTGAAGTCTGCAAATATCTGCCCCAAGGGTTCATGAAGCTGGTGTACAAGCACATAAACACTTAACTAGTGGATACCAACAGCCAATCAATGTCTAAGTCAGCATCAATCACCTTCAAAACTGACAACTATTTGATCGGAAACACAAGTCAAGTGCAGTCTTCAAAATGCAAAGATATGGTACTACAATCGATTAGAAGCAGTAGTTGTTCCGTTACTGATTAATTAAGTTTTCCCATGACTGCATAATTCATCTCACAAGCTGGATAAGGGCAATATATCCAGCAAATGATTTAAGATCACGCTTAAGCACAACATCAACAACTAATATTACAGCACAACAAAGTTACACAATCCTTTTTCTGATTACTAATATGATGGACTTTAATCAATCTTGTCATAGGAATTCCAAACGCAGAGTTTCACTGGCATGCACGAAGAATCCAATATTTCAATTGTTATTACCAGAACATGCCAACTCAAATTCACAGCAATGCCATACAACAGAAATGTTAAACCCACATACCCTTGAAGGTTTGCTCGTCGAGACTGATCTACTAACAGAACTTTTTCTTGGTTCCGCCAAGTTTGACTGAAATTCGCTCCTCTCCAATGAAGCACAAAGAGGAGTTTCTGGAGGCGTCAAAAGCCTATAATTGGCGTAACATTGTCAATGAAGAAGTCCAGTTCATTATGTTAAACCAATGCATCTACCCAAATTCAAGCATGAACACCATCATACTTTCTACATAACATCTTTTGTGAATAGTTCAAAATTTCAGTCACAGCAATAGGAAAGCCACTTAAAACAGTCTGCCGTCTACTTCACAGTTGACTCCAACGAACAGTCCGAAACAAGTACACAATTGCCATCAAGAATGGACATTTCAAGATAATTGAACATGAAACTGTTGGACCTTTCTCTGTTTCCAAAATTATTCCTGGATTCCATTTTTTTCACTAATATGCCAAGATCACAGTTTGAGATCCCAGATGCAAGATTTAAAGATCAAGGATCAATTAAAAATTTGGAATCTTGATCAACTCTTTCTTATCTTTGATTTCATTAGCTTACAATATAACAAGAACTCCTCATTTAATACCAATGCCTGATTAATTACAACAGCCTTGCAAGGTAATACGTTCAATGCCATCTTAGTTCTGACAACCATTATTACAACTAATGAAGAAATAACATTAAGATTAAGTCACAGTAAGATATAATTACCAGTCATAATCATGCTTGCCGCCATCAGCAGATGTTAAAAGATCATCCAATCCACTCCTAGCAGGCAGTTTAACAGATCCAACTGATATCTTCCCCAATTTCATTGACACTGCCAGCCAATATAAAAATTAAACAACACCCACATCAACTAAATGATCATCACCATTATACACTACCAAGTACCCCAGATTTTCCTTAGACAAATATGGACCACTAATATTATCAATGAACTCAAAAAAATGTCACTGTTACATCATTAATACCACTTCCTACCATGCTAATATCAGGGACCATACCACAGATTCAGGCGAAATAAAGAAAATCCCACATGTCACATTACTCAAAAAACCATATATCATAACAATGTAACTAAATTATATTGCGTATGTCGGCCGTGGTTTACCCAGTGCGCACCAAAGATAGAAGCTGCGAGTTCTATGTTATACCTTCGGATTCATCAGAGGGAACAAGGGATACACTGCGGCGAGACCGCGAAAAGAGATCAAGGTGAGATTCCTCAGAGGAATCCTTGGAGATTCCATTGAGGCTATGGCCTCTTCTATGGTGGTTAGATGCAACAACAGGGTAGTTCCTCATGTTGCCATCTCTAAAGCTACGGTTCATGTTAATATGTTATGTTAATATTAATATTAGTAGTATAAAGTGTGGTGATCAAATGGTATGTTACTATGTTGTGGACCATGTAATATATGGTTAGAAATGGTAATATATATGAAATGGTTCACTTTAGTTATAGTAGCATGGTATTGGTTAAGTAAATATTATTGGATTGGATATTTAGATTGGATGGGATAGATAGGGGTGAGTGTTATGTTGTTGTAAGTGATGTACTTGAGTTGTGTTGTGTTGTGTTGTGTTGGGTGCACAGACACAGAGGAGGGAGTTGAGTTGCAGTAGATGTGAAGTGAAAAGAAGCTAAAGTGTTGAGTTTCACGAGGCTTTTTGCTACTTTACGTCATATGATGTGAGAGAGAAAGTACAAGAGTGAGTGAGTGAAAATCATAAAATGGATCTGGAGTAAGAAAGTGGGTGTTTGTGTATGTAAATATCGATGCATGTGAATATGTGATTTTCGAGGGAATTAATGGCAACTGTTTTTGGATTGGCCGACGTTGCTCTTCATCACGGTTCTCCTAATATATTATGAGAATTGCCTACTAGCATTTTCCAACATAATCTTTGGCAAATTCTATTAATAGTTAATATTGTAGTCATGAATTTCTAATAATTGATCGTAATCGTAATTATTTTGTAAAAAGTGAAACTAATCAATGACTCGTATTGAATATTCCAAAAAAAAAAAACGTTTATGTTCAATTCATTAGGTATGTCTACAATTTTTTTTGGTGGTTTTTGAAGAATCACTCATAATTTGTAGGTGACATATAAGGTTCATCACAAATTATTAGGGCAATTTTAACTTAAAATTAAACATAGTCAGTTATTAAATGAAAGTGGTCGCTTTTTATTAGCGTTATAATAAGAAGTGACCATTTTAAGCTAAAAATTGATTAGTCTAAGACAATCTCATATAAGGAATTCGGTAATTTCATATCGTGTTTTATATGATAGATTTATGAATTTGACATTTCAGTTTTAAAAGATTTAGAGTTTTAAAATGATTTTCATTATTTTTTGGGTTTTAAGAGGTTGAATGATGCCTAAAAGATTGGTTATTACATCGTCACAAGTCACGTGCGTGGAGTTGAAGAAATACGCTAGTTGTGTCTCGTTGTTGAGATTGGCAAAATCAGGGGCGGAACCAGGATTGTGTGGGGCCAAAACAAAATAAATAACTAAAATTAAATTATACTCCCTCCATTTCCATCTATTCTTCTTAGTTGCTTTTGGCACTTGTTCCAATGCACATTTTATATGTTAAATATCTTTAATCATGTGTTACTAAAAATTATAAACAATAAATATTCCTAATCTACTCATTAAGACTAAACAAATAAGATCCCACTTAACTGTATTTTATCTTATATGTTGGATTGTTGGAAAGAAATCCGAAATCGACCTTTGTTGATGAATAGTATCCAATATGCAAGTAAGAAGAATAAATAGAAATGGAGTAAGAGTAAATGACTACTATATCATAGTGTTATTACTAAAAATAATAATAAAATGTGCATATACACTATTCATTCTATAAAAAAAAAGGTGTGAAATATTATACTTAAAATATTTACAAACAACACATAGTAGTCTATACTTGAAGTTTTTCTCAAGCTCTAAGAGAAAATAGCATACTACTCCACTTATAAATAATGTTCAATTGATTGACAAATTGTTTGGTATATGATGTACTCCGTATTTTTGTGCCATAATCAATTTATTTAGAGTGAAAGTTCTAATATTGTATAAAGATGAGGGACATACACATACGTACATAGTACTTTATAATGATATACAAATGTAATATGGAATAAAGTAATATACTGGTGGGCCACCATCTTGAAAATGGGAAGCAAGTCAGTCATTGAATAGTAGTGTACGCACCCCTAGTTGTCTAGTCATGTTATTCTATCCAACCTTTTTTCTTTTTCTTTTTTTTTTTTTGAAAAAACCATGCCTCTCCAAGGAAGTTGGCGGGGGCCACTGCTTGTGGCCTCCCATTAAATCCTCCATGGAACAAAACTACACAATTCTTAGAGGGACAACTATGCCTGCTTGTGTATTTTTTATGTTACTACTTTGACTCTTAATTATAAGGTAAATCAGCATGTCTATGTAACTGAATTTAGGTCAATAACATGTTGTAAGACCATATACAAAGTCATTTCCATGATTTGAAGTAAAAGTCTGAATAATGTGTTCTCTGACATTGTTGATGAGGTTCAGTGTGCTTCTGTTTAGTGGAGATATATTGTTAAAATTGTTAAAATTGTTATGATTTGCCAAGACTTGGTTAGGCAATATGGCTAGAAAAAATGGTTTACCTAAATGCTTAATGAAGGTTGACTAAACAAGGCCTATGATAGTGTGGAATTGAAGTTTGTTGAGGATATGATGATAACACTAGAGTTTCTTAGTAAGCTTATTCAACTTATTATGGAATGTATTACTACTACTACTTTCACTCTTGCTATAAATGGTCAAAATTTTGTAATTTTAGGGGTGGGAGAGGGCTGATCAGGCAAAGAGATCCTCTCTCAATCTCTCTTGTTGTTTACATAGTGTACGCAATATCTGACTAGAATTCTGCATTATGTGATTGAAGTTGAGCGCTTCCAGTTTCATCCAATGTGTGCAAGGGTGAAGATGACACAATATGCTTTTCTGATGTTTAAATTTTGTTTAGCAAGAGTAATGTGCAATCGATAATGCTGCTATCAAGAGGTTTTCAAAGTTTTTCTAATGCTTCTGGATTAACTATGAATAGACAAAAATCGAACATGTATATTGGTGGAGTTAGTAAAGCTTTGGTGAGATGTTATGGTTTTAAAGGGGGTCAATTACCATTCAGATATCTAGTGGTTAATTTCTTTTTTAGGAAAGTTTCTAAGGATGATTGTAATCTGATGACTGATAGAATTTCAAGGAGAGTTAGAAGCTTAGGGGCCAGAAAGCTTTCTTATGCAATGCATTAATCCAGTATTATTCTCTTTACATACATAGTGGGCAAATGTGTTTGTTCAGCCTAAAAGAGTGATCAAGAAGATTGAGAGTTTATCTAGGAACTTTCTTTGAGAAGGAAAGAAAACTTATCATAATGGTCCTGTAGTTGCTTGGGATTGGGTTCGCAGGGATACGAAAATTGGTGGTTTGGGGTTTAAAAGAGTTCAGGAATGGAATGGTGCTTGTGTTAGTAGATTTGTTTGATGGTTAGCTGAAAAATCACATTTATGAGTGATGTGAGTGCAACATATCTTTGTAAAATAGGTTCGCTGGGCTGTGTATTTTGCTCCTATACAGTGCAGCTGGTATTGTTGTAAATTGTATGGGTTGAAGACCATAACTTTGACTATTTGTTTGAAAACATTCAAGAATGAAAATGTGTATAAAGTTGCAGAGGTGTATCAGTGAACTAGGGAACTGATGCTAAGTGTTGTCTAGTTTAGTGTGGCAATATAATAGGCAAAAGCATGCTATAATAGTCTGGCTTGTGGCTTTGAAGATAATTCATACTAAAAGAAGACTGAGTGTTATAAGTTCAGATGTGTGTGAGATGTGTTTGCGGCAATAACAAACTATCGACTATCTATTCTTTAATTGTGTTTATAGTCACAGGTGCTTGGCTATAATAAGCAATAGAGTTAGATATTGTTTGCCTATTCAGAGACCTTTACACAGGTGCAAAAGAAGGAATTACAAATCCAGCTAGAAAAAGAAGATCATCATTGCTTTGTTGCTGGTATTGATGTTATGGTTGATCGAGAAAAAATGCAGGCTTGAATAATATATACCTCGGCCTGAGTATGTGGTGAGCAAAATCATTACTCATGTTAAAACCAGGATTGGTTTTTGTTAATTGTATAAGATGGCTGAGTGAGGATGGTCAATGGTTTGATTGTTTATATATAGTGTATCTGAGCTCATTTAATGACCTGAAAGTGTTCATGTATTTTTAGTGTTAAGGGTTCATTCATGAGATTTTCTTATGGTTGACCTTGAGAATAAGTTGTACAACATGGTATAAAGTATTTCTTAAAAAATAAATGCATTCATTTCCTCATATGTAATTTTATATGAAAATTACTATCAACTATCATCTCTCATCTATTGTTTACCAAACACATTTGGACAATCAACTAATACAACCAAGGTCGTGTTCTTTTCAGCTGAAACTCGCAGAACTACATTGCACTGAACTGGAAGGAACTGGTGGAAACTCTAAAGAACTAGAGAGAACTGGAAGCATCTGAAGAGAATTGGAAGGAACTGGAAAGGACTAAAAAGAACTGAAGAGAACTGAAGAGAACTGGAGGGAACTGAAGAGGACTGAAAGGAACTGAAATTAGTTAAAAAAAATAGAAGAAATTAACTGGAGGGAGCTGAAGAGAACTAGAAGGACTGGAGAGAACTGGAAGGAACTGAAAAGAATTGGAGAGAACTGAAAGAAAATGGAGAGAACTGGAAGGAACTGAAACTCACTGGAATTCATGTGAGGAGAACATGGCCCAAATAGTCAAACCAGGTGATTTAACCCGCTACCCACTACCCGCTAGTTTAACCCGCTACCCGCTAGTTTAACCCGCTACCCGCTATCCGCTGTTTGCCAAACAGGGCCAATCTCTCTTTCAACCCACCAACAACCAAACAAGCTTAATACTTTTTAACCATTCACACTACCTAAAACTAGTAAAATCCTCTTTTTTAGCCTTAATAAGGTATTTACCAAACATGGTCATTGCCTGTTTTAATAAACGAGAGACTAGATGCCCTGGAGACAGATTAGCTGGAAAACCAAGGAACATTTGAACCTCTTGGCACGGCAACATCTTTGTAATTCCGTGGCCTCTGACGCTTTTCCCACTTTTTGGGGTCCCCTCAGGCCTCAGCTAATGCCAGGCCCGTCCATGAGGGTGTGCA
>CAAKMY010039538.1:0-29242 GCA_901111285.1 Corrigiola litoralis
TATTTTTATGATAAAAATAGACGAGTTATTTGTAAGTTAAATCGACTTTATTTGCCAACCCAAATCAACTCTCGGTCCGTTCGGGTTGGGTCATCCGAGCGCTATTCCGGTTGGCTTAACTGATCGCCTAAGGGACGAAGTTACGTATGTCCTTGTTGGGCTAGCAAGGCTCCGTCTACTTTTATCATAAAAACAAACGACTCCCAAGACTTTCTGATTGTCAAAATATCCCTAATCAAAATATATTGACTCCAAAATTTTGTGAAATATGCCTATGCAAAGGAGGCGAATATTCTGCATTATGTTATTGGATTTGAATGGAAGAGACGCTGAAGTTTGTTAAAAGTCTTAAGATAAGATAAAATAGAACTTTAATATAAATTGCGATGAGGTTCCCAGCTATACTCTAGTCTAGTAGTCTGCTTAAACAAACACAGTAAGCTCCAAGCTTTTTATGGTGTTTAACAATCAAGATTCTCATTTTTATTATAGCAATAAGTGTTGCGACATTCAAAAGCTCAGTGTTGAGTTGAGACTTCAGAGTGATGCTACTGATAAATCTCATCAATATAATGTCTCTACAGTCTTATTCCATACAAATGTAAATACAACAAAGCGAAAGCTCTTTTGACTTAGGATCAAAACAAAACTGCATATTTGCATATCTGCATATTTGCATGCATAATCTATTAGGCTGTTCTGCATATTTGTGGGCTCCTGACCACCGTACTCGCATATTTGCCCTTTGCTTTTCATGATCTTTTACCGCGCCATTGCCTTCGTGCATTCTCACGTGGAACTATAACCCCATAGGTCACATCTCCTTCGCCATCTTTCTTCTGTAATTAAAAGGCAAAATGAACATCCAAATTTAACTGAAGTTTACATTGTAATATAGTCTCTTTTCTTACTAGTCTCAAATTTTAATTTAGTTATACTCTCTTGATCTCAGTTTTTTTACATCTCAAGCGCCAAGTTAGATCTTGATTTAAAATGACAATAAATTTGTTGGTATTTTCCGTTGATAAATTAAGTCGTTTTAAGGTGCATTTTCAGGTATCCGTCTGAAATCCTACGCTCATAGGACATCAATACTCCGACTACGAGTCTACAATCTTATAAGTCAGGTTGTGATCTTAATCCTCAAAATTATTTTGTATCATAAGACTACCTCGCGTAATCAAGGTCGTGTAATGAAACGTGGAACAGAAGAAAAAAAAAATACAAAAGTGCCATATATTAATTTGATCCACCATTTATATCTATTTCGTCATACAAATATTTAATTTGGGTACAACACATGCAATAACTAGCGAACCATGCAATCAAGTAATCTTCCATATTGGAGAAATAGTGCAACAAGATTTTACAAATGAGGCTTATTAACAAACTCAATTTTGTTGTAGTAGAAATCAGACCTGAGATGGGAAATAAGTCACATCTTTAACATTCTTAGCCGGCCTTAAGAAAATAACATTTTATTAGCAAAGCAAAGAATATACACAAGCTGGTGTATCCGTGTATGACAAAACAAAACAAAAGTCCATAAAATCAAAATTAATCATCATTGGTTGAATAGAAACAATTTATTCTTTTCTTTCTTTCGTCTTCTTATTCTTTTTGTTGGTACGTTGTCTGGACAAAAAGCCAAAAACGGGAGCAATTACAGGCATTCTCATTGGGTTGTTGATGCGGGCTGCCTTTACGAATATCAAGTGTTATTGGGCTTGAACGGCCTATAATCAGTAACCCCACTTCACCATATGCCTCCGCTTTTTGGCTACTTTCCGGTACGTAATTCTCTAACCCTTTTTTTCCCCCATCTGTTTTTAGATTAATTTTATCAAAATGTTTATGTAAAGTACAGATAAATTACTCCGACATGTATTTTAAGTATTTTAAATACTTTATGTGACATTAATATATTTTATGTTGAAGTTATATATCTCATAAAAATTTAAGTACATGGATCATATATGTTCATAAAAAAACATAAAAGATACACAATAAAGCATTGTAGTTGTATATGTATTCATAATTTCATATAGATTGTAGAATATGTAATAGAAGTTGTTTATTGCACATTGGAGTTGACTTGCCTAAACATGGTTAATTTTAACATAATCTTGGGTGCGTATGGTATGTCCTTATATTATGATACTGTTTTATGAACAAAAAATGATAATTTGTTAGGATATGTTCCTATTACAACAGTTTTCTTTTAAACCGTTACATTTGATAAAATTTTAATTTTAGAATTTCAAAACTGTTGCCTTAGATAGTCTAATGTAACGGTTTCGTAAAACCGTTACATTACTAGCGTTGCATTAGCTCGAAAATGTAGTAGTGTAATTAATAAGAACTTGAGAATGTAGAAATAGATACTTATTTTCATTTTTAGTAAGATAGTAATACAGATCTACACTACCATTAAGGTGCATGATGCCACCCACCATCACAATCTCCATAGTGAAAGTGTAGCTCAAATAGATGTTAATTGTAAAAGTGTAGCTCATGCATCATCTATGTGGGAATCCTGATCGACTTGTCCTATCCAAAAGTTGTTTGATCAAAGTTCATTTTCAATACATATTCTTTTAGTGAGTTAAACTAAGCGCAATTGTCTACACATGCACTACGGAATAGAGTAGTCAGACAGTAAATTAACCATATGATCAGTAGTTACTCCAATTCTACTTTAGTAAAGGGAAATACATTATACATCGCCTTCATGCTTAACTGCTTTTGTATAGACTAACTGACAAGGTCTAAATGAAATAAAAAAGGTAAAAAAAAAGTATAGACTAACAAATTTAAGAGTGAAAATGAAACGGCGGCGTTACAGAATAATATCCAACTTATTGATCTGGAATTATACAGTTTCATCCCACTGAGTTACGGAGTTCTTCGTACTACGTAGCAACTCAGCATCATTAATTCCTTTTGTCATCATCACAATGATGAAGTGATGAAGCCAATTCTGTGTCCATATATACCTCAAGTTGCATCGATCTAAGTAGTATCTAACAGCTTAGGAATAGAGTAATACGGAGTACTAACTTGGGAGGGCGCGCACTTTTACATTGAACACAATGAACAACCATCTCATGCTGAGAAAACAGTGATCAACTTTTACAAACTTTTTTATCACTTGTCTACAAGGATCGGTGCTGTAAAGTTATGAAAAGCACTCCCTAGACTTAGTCAATCGTACACGAGTACACGACTAGTGCTGAAAATGGGTTGATAATTTAGTGGTACGTACAACAATCCTCAAACTAATCTTTCTCCCATCATCGATATCAAAGAAGATTGGTTTAGTAATTTGTTGCGCGCGTATAGGTACTCTTCCCTAAGCATGGGTACTCGATCTGTGAACTATGAGTCATTTGTCTTATGCCCTTTTTAAGGAGAAGATACTTATCCATGAAAGAGAATGATAAGATCAACTTTAGATTTATTTTTTGTATTTGGTTTTTGAGGTTAAGGATCGAGAAATTGTAATTAAGTGGGAAAATGATACACAAAATGCATTATAGTGTTATCTGTACGGATAGATTGTGCGTTTTTATAAAGAAGAGTGTAAGACCATCTATTCTAATAATCAAGAGGTTATCAATTATAAATTGCACATAAACTCATAAATTTGATAATAGTATGCCACGCATGTAGGTCATGAAATGCATTTAGCTAATAACTCTATTGACGTCATTTTAAACATAATGAAATGAAAACAACAGTAACACAGTATAGTGCTCAATGTCACTGTTAGAACGAGTAGCCACATACAGTATTATGGACAATGTTAGATATAGAAAATTAGGAACAACATCATGAAGCATATAAGCTTTCAAAAGGGTATTCAAAACCTCATACTAGCTAGATACTAGTCTAAACTGAGCACTCCAAAAAGTCAGCTAGGAAGAACTATAACCGCTCAATCTCTTCCCAAGTTGCAAACATACTTCTAATAATTAGGCCACCAGATTAGACGCAGACTCCTTATGATCAGTTTGCATAAGCAAGTAAAAGGGGGAGGGAGAGCTAGTGGAGCAGTGACTACTTTTGTAAGCAAATAATACGCCCTCGATCTGCCCTTTTACGTGATATGCATATACTAATTCTTTACAGCTAGCTACCTCGTCAATCAGTTTTTTGGAAGCTGAAGAAATCGTACGTCGAAATGAAGCAAAATATCTGTTAAAGTCATCAAGGAGATGATTACATCATATGTATATATTGCTTTAATTTGTCAAGAGATCATCATTACTTAAGTTGATAAAAAGAAGAATCTAGTCAAAGGCTAGGTATTTGGTACTCCGTATATTAGTTCAAACCGCTTGTATAAATCAGTCTAACACCTTTCTGAAAACCACAAAAACGACTTTCTAATATTGTATTGAAGTACTATTCCATTTTCACTCATAAGTTATCGTTTGAATTTTTCACTAAAACCCGGCCAGGAAAAAATATATTATAAATCTTATCCATAGTATAGTTCATTAAAGGGCAAAAGGTATACATTGATCTTAAGCTTTTTTTTTTTTTTTTTTTCAAGTAACATTGGTCTTAAGCTTGATTTATAATTATATATGTTGGTTTGAGCAGATTTCTTTTCAAGTACTCGTAACTCGCAGTCCACATAAATGTCAATCACTAGAGCGTAGGGGGATCTCAGCCTACAATTAAGAATGCAATGCTTGATCTATTGACTACTGTAGCATTAAAATGCAAGAGAAACCTCTACAAGCGTACGTACTTGAGCCAAGTCTCAATCATGGCCCTCTAACATCCTACTCCGTACACCATCTAAAATTTTTAAAGTCAAGAGGCAATCACAAAAAGACATCAAACTTTGATAAGTTTTATTAAAAGAGAATGTTACTCAATCTACCATAAAAGTGTGTTCTACATAATTTCTAGTCTTATACGGAGTAGTAATTATAGAAGCAGTTAATTAATTTTTTGATTTAGAGGATAATTAAAAACCTGACCAGAAAATTTTCGATGACATTGATATATCAGTTACTCTATTTGTCCCATTGAATGCACTATACTTTTCAAGACTATGAGGAGAATTTTGGACTATACTCGTATATTGAATCCAATAGATAGAGGCCGGAGTAAAAGGTAGTCGGGGACAACACGAACACCAGCTGACCAAAAGGGTCTTGGAGTGAGATATACCAATGTAGTACTATATTAAGGACTAAGATTACAAAGTGCTTCTCATAATACAACAAAACTGATAGTGGCAACACCCTTATATTGATACCAGCTCAACTGCTCAAGCCTGAAGTGAAGTCGGTCGTTTCAAAAGGACTGCTTTGCCTTTGCGTCATTATTGCATATTTGGTACGCATTGACATACAATGTGGGTCATCTAAATTGTGCTTCAGTGATGTTAGGTGCAGTTTGGCAGATAAGAAAAATACAATTTTGCGTTGGTTAATTATAAATTATAATTCCGTACTAGCAATTACTGTATATATACATAATGTGATAAGTTCAGATGTATTTGTGAAAACTAGAAAGATCAATATTATTTCAACTCCATGTACACGAAACAGAAGCCAAAACAAACAGTAACCACAAATCTTATGTGAATATTCTTCCTTCTTCTTTCTTGTAATGCCCCGATGAATGACCGATCACCAATTATAATTGATCATTTTTGAAAGACAAAGAGGATCTGATGCGTCAAATCTTATTCTGAAAATTCATCCGCTGCAAAAAGTATATTACACTGTTGATCAGAAATATTCTCAAAATGTCAACTCGCGAGAGTATGCACACCGTAAGCGCCAAAGTTTATATATACTCCGTACTAGGCTAGCCACTCATGTAACTTTTAGTTTCCGTTCTTCTTTTCCTGTAATACTTTATATGTATAGCCGTATAGGTAAGATCACCACCTATATAGAAGTATAGAACATACGTTTGTCATGTAAGAGACCCTAGCTAGTTCTTAATTTTTATATAGTTCTTCTTGTCTTTCAAAACAAGTTCATTATACTCCAAACATAATTAATCATTTACTATAATCTTATTTTGACAAACAATATTAATACTTGTAGAAGTGATTGTTTCTCCGATGTAGGGCGCATAGTTGAGAAGTGCAAGTTGGGCAAGATTTGTCTTGTCAAGAATTGCATATACATACAAGATATTTAAATCATGATAACCAAATAATCAAAATCAAGAACGGATCAAAAATTTGAAGATGAGGTAGCGTGACCAATAGAATATTTTTACTAGTCTTATACATTTTCTACTAACTAAATATATTTGCCAATAGTCAAGATATGCAGATTCTGGTAATTACGAACCAAGTAAAAACATGGATGACATGAATTCGGTCACCCGCTATTCAATGTGAAAAATTGTGGATGACATGAATTCGGTCACCCGCTATTCAATGTGAAAAATTGTGAACACGTTCACCAATAATTTCATAGCAACATGTTTACCAAAAAAAATAAAAAAAATTCATAGCAACATCAAGAACTATATGACATTTAATTACGTGCACTGAAGGTGGTTTTTTCCAGAAGCAGAACCAACTTCCAGGATATAGGATTACAAATTATATATTCTCGACCTAAAGCTTTGAATAATCAGCAAAAATCTGAAAATCATGGAATATCTTCCGTTTGAGACTTAATTATCAGCACACAACCACATACCACTCAATACATTATTCTCTTACTGGTGAATTTAAACCTGAGAATAGAAGTTTAATTAGGACATGTTCATATCATGAAGGGATAATGTTTTCAGTTAGGTGGCATCTGTTTCTATGAGATTCTTCACCAACCTCACAATTCACATGTCGATCAAACATTACATATCTCTTATGATGAAGGAGCTTAATTTTATAAAATATACGTAATGTGTACACGACTACACAAGGAAATTTTTCTATTTTGCTCACAATAAAAACGTCCCTTCTAAAACTGTGAATGATCATTTTAGTACCAAAATAGACCCTTTTATTAGCTTGAAAGGCATGGAATTCATGCAATTTAGCTTAATATATATAGATGGGTCATATGAGGTTTTGTGAAGGATAAATAACTAAAAAACCACGCCAGTAATTTAAAAAAATTATCAAGGTGGAACTTATGAGGTTTCCAGTACGTAGAACAGCTAGTGCCTATTCATCTGGAGATGGCACGGACTAGGCTTGTGTTTCAAAAATCCAAATTGGCTTGTGTTCTTTCGTGACAACGGAAGTAATGTTTGTGCTGTCACAAAGTCGCAAGTTATAATTAAACGCGGCAGGACAATGCTGCGAAAGAGAAAGTTGCGGAAAAGACAAGGGCGGGTTAAGAGGTGTGAACTGAGAAGTATAGCCAGTTGCTAAGAAGATCAGACAAAAAGATATAGTGAGTGTGTAAAAGCCTCTACTTTTATTCGCTGCCAGTGAATTCTGAGCTTGGTCTGGCTACAACATGTATAAGAACATACAATTCCTATAACCCGAAAAACTAGCTACCTAGTTACATAAGTGAGACTTGGGGTAAAGGGGAATGTAAAACAAACTAATCTGACATGGATCGCATACAGCCTTTACTATTACCGTCTATGTCAAAAGCTACCACTACTACATCCCAAGAAAATAAACTTGGTTTTATCATTCAATTTAGTTATTGTGGAGTACAATTTAAGCAAACCCAATATCATAATTGAACATAAAAGATCTCCAATGATAATTCGAAAGGCCTATGTATTAAGATCAAGGGCTAGCTTAAGTGGTTAGAGCTCTCTTACTCCAAGCAAGAGATTGGAGGTTCGATTATCATCAATCCCAACTTTAGTTGAAATTAGCACATATATATGCTGGTTGTGATAGTGATCCATTTCCTTATTTACAAGAGGCTTGTCTCGATCTCCAATATAATGTTATCTAAAAAAAAAAGGACTATGTAATAGCATATAGGATAGCCAATAGTGGATCATATTTTTAGATACATAGGCCCTTCTAATTATCAAAACCCAGTATCTAACATTCTAACCCAGAGGAACTGAAATATATCGATTCGGAAATTTCGGGTTATGAACTCAATTGTTTGACATGATATCCAGACGAATGATGAGACTGGACTCAGTAAATAACTTGTAACCGACTCATACAACATCTGAACTCTGAAGTTTTCGAAACCGACTTGTCCGACACATTTAACAGTCTAAGTGAAAGGAAGCTAAGCTTATCTGTTTTTTTACGAGGTATATATACTCCGCACATGGTTAAAAATTGTGAATCAGAAGCGAAAAAATCAACATGAAGAATTTATTTAGCTTCCGAGAAACAGTAATCATTCGAGTAAGGGATAAAAACTACTATAATGAATGGAGAACTAGAATTTGAAGTTTAATACTCGTACTATAGAAAGATCAGGCATCTATGCTAATCTTATTACTCCGTACCAAATAATAAATTAAACGAATCTGGAGATCGAGACAGCACACAGGCACTTGACATTGCTGATTGAGTACTACTCTCTCTTCCTATAACCAAGGCTTTCAGGGCACCCTTTGCCCCTTTGGGCTTCATCTACCCTAGAGGGTGTCTTACTATAAGTTTAATTTCCCTATATATATGCTCTCCTTTCTCACTTCATTTGCAAGAAACATCCTTTCTCCTAACTACCATTCTTTTCTTCTCTCTTAGCCTAAGCTTAGCTTGATTTTAACCTCCGTTCTATCTTCTAATTTGCTAAGATCTACACTCCAATAATCAGCAGCTCGTAGACATGGTTTCTCCAACAACTGCTCGATTTGCTGTTGGCGTCTTAGGTTTGTAGTTTTGATGGCTAATTAAATCAACATACGTATTCCAAATCTCGATATCCGGTGATATCTACTAGCTTGTTATTGAATGTGATGTGAGATTAATTCTACTTTCTTCTTCTGTATTTTTGTCTCAGGGAACATCATTTCACTCTTCTTGTATTTATCACCCCTGTAAGTATAGTTGCTGAAAACATACCACATACTTACTGCATGCATATTAAGCTTAATCAAACTCACCATTTATTAATTGGGTCCTCCATACAAATATACTACCAATATTAGTATGTTTCATGTGGGAAGTTATCATTTGTTTGAATTCTTAGAGAGAATGAAAAGATCTTAGCTAGAATTAATTATCATATGCAATAAAATTTTGATGGGTTTTAATTAATTTTCTCAGGCCAACGTTCATAGGCATATGCAAGAAAGGATCGGTGGAGCAATACTCAGCGACTACGTACTTAGTCACTTTCCTAAATTGCATGTTATGGTCACTATATGGCATGCCCTTTATCCAACCTAACAACATTTTAGTGTCAACAATTGCCGGGATTGGTTTCATTATAGAGCTTGTTTACTTGTTGCTCTTCGTCATCTACTCCGGCAACAAGAAACAAAGGATTAAAGTAATCCTCATTGCCCTTGGAGAGATCATCGGTGTCGCCATTGCTTTGGTCTTGGTACTGACCGTCACGAAAACCACCAAGCGTCGCGCTCTAGTAATTGGATTACTTGGCGATGTTAGTGGTGTTATCATGTATGCGGCTCCCTTGTCTGTCATGGTTAGTATAACTCAAACTGCGCACTACTTAGCTTCAACATTTGAGTTTATTGTTATACACCCATTGAAAGAAATGGTGAAGCATATACATGAAAGTATATGTCTTGATTTCTTTTTTTTTTTTTTTTTGGTAGGAATAGAATATTGCATATAAATAGATAAATAGTTTTTAGCTATTACAAAATCTCTTCCTTACCCTCCTGGGTTGATTTCAACATCACTGTTGGTACTACAATCAGCCAAAGGTGTTAATTGTGCATGTGTGATAAGTTCCAAAACTTTCGAGATTATCTTTCTGAAGTCATTATTAAAGTGCAAAATTCTGAAATTTAGAGCTACTACTACTTTTATTTAACCTAGTTATATTTACATATTTAACCTAGTTAATCGATCATTTAATTTCTCTAGCATTTTGAGGTACGTATAAGGCTTTTGCGACTGCTGTTATGTTTTTGTAAGAAATGTATAATAGGAGAAAGTAATTAATAACACTAGGATACGAGGAGCCTAAAGTACCGCAGATATTTAGTGAATATTTGATTTGTCATTTTCAGCAATGAGTTGTAAGTATCTATCTCTAACGTAGAAAGGTTTTTACCATGCGACAAATTGCAGAGACAGGTTATCACAACGAAAAGCGTGGAATTTATGCCGCTTGCTATATCAGTGACTTCGTTCGCTAATGCTCTTGTCTGGACTCTTTATGCCACAAATCCACTAGATATCTATGTTGTTGTAAGTTCGCTCTCTTTCTTTACATACACACACATCGTACAAAATTACAAACATATAGTACTCCGTATTAGGCATATACATGAACACACAAATATCTTCTCACATATTCGGATACTATATGCATGAAGCAAGGGCCACCTATTCTCTCTTATTCATCTGCATGCACACATGTTGTATGAGCCAACTGATTGTATGTACTTTTTCAACAAACCATATACCGGGTACTTCAAATTAAGAACACAATGTTTTTTTTCTTTTTTACGTGCTACAAAAATTGAAAGATATTTGTTTTTTGTCAGACAAAGTTGAAGATATTACTCCCTCCATTCCACCAATTCTTATCATATTCCAAATTTTTCCTCATATATTTTGAAAAATGTTAAGAATTAGTAAAAATGAAGGGAGTATAATTAGTCTTAGCTCGTAGTATCGTACTATGAGTACCTCATTGACAGATTGAGATTGCCATCATTTTCAAACTGAGGGCTGTGGTGTATTACTTCAACTCCCACAAGTATGGATATGTCTCTATTATTGTACCTAACCTTCTCAGATGGGCCCAATCCAAGGATCTTTCCAAAACCTGACGTGGACCAAATTCTGAGTGCATCAAACCTACTTCACTACTCATTGATCAATTAAATCAGAAAGACTTGTATGATACCGAACAATAAGTTGAAATTAGACTATTTCAAAGTGATTTCTTCTTTATATTAAACACCTTAATTTAATTTGTGACTAAATTTGTAATTGCGAAAATTGTTGCTCTGATGTAACAATGCACAATCGCATTAATAAGCTGATCTACTAGCTTTGTGCTACTTTGTGACACAGATGCCAAATGGAATTGGATGCTTACTTGGGCTGGCCCAGCTGATACTTTACGCGGCATATTACAAGTCTACTAAGGAACAAAGGACTGTCAGGAAAGCAGCAGAGAAGGTTGAGATGGGTCTGAAAGAAGTCATTGTCCTCACTCAGGAGCCCAACAAGGTCAAAAGCCTGTCGGAAAACGCTGAGACTACCGCTAAGTCCAATATGACATGATTCCTTTTCATTTTACCATCTAATTTGCCTTTACTAGTGAAAGTAGTACTAACGGAACCATTTGTTTCGCATGGAGGGAAAACGCTGAGACTACCCCTAAGAAATGTACTTTGGTTACAAATTTATGACTATAGTTTAGATTTTGATTTATTATTCCATCTAATACAAAATATTTTAAAGACTTGTTTTTTTGTAGGTGGTAGATTTTCTACTTACTACTTCATGAATTTTCTCACAAAACAATATAATTATGAGAGCTAAGGGTCAAAATTGTCACTTGTCATTCAAGATCTAACTTTCTTAAATCCTGAAACTATAGTAAAATATAGCCAATATGGATTTGATACAAGCAAATATCTTTCTTTAATCTACTCTGTATTCTCCAAAGATGATATATGAATCCATGACGATCGTTGTAACACATTTGAGAACTTACAGAAACAAAATTTACACGCTATATAAATCCATATTTCTCCTAGAGGACCATAGAAACATAGGAGATTAGTTGTCATTAATCATGTATTTCTTCTAACTAAGAGATACTTAGAGATTATCTGTTTTGCATTTCGATTACTTAAATTGTAATGTGAATATAACTATAACTTAACATAGCAAAACACTTTCAACCAATTTACAATTTAAAACTATGAACTAAAAAACAATTGCAAATTACCCACCTATGTTAAAACGAATTAAACAAGACGATACTAAAAAGGGAAGAATGCTTATGTTTGATGTCCTACTATTCTCTAATTTACTAAATTGTAATGAAGAATTTTTTTTTTTTTAAATGAAAAATAGTTGTCAGATTTAGCATAATATACAGCTCCGAATTGTTGGGGGAACTATTCCCGTTATCTCTATCCCTTAGATCTGTAAGACTAGATCGACATCCTCTCACTTAAGCATCACCGGAGAGAGCATATTTGGCCTTTTGCTACTAATGACAATTTTTTCATGCTTAAACGTTACAAAATCAGCACTTCCAGTTCCATTAGTAAGTCACTTCAGAAAAAAAGAAATTAAGTTCCATTAGTAAGTAGTCACTTATTTTCACGGAAGTAATTCTCATCCTACATTCGTATACAGAGCTGACTTGCATACCATACTATACATGTACACGTTATTTTTCAATTGAATCATTATATAATTAACAAATTCCCTCCCGCGAAGGGGGAGCATTTACCTCCACTCACAATGTAACTTCTAGTCTTCTACTATCAATCTAATATCTAAAAATAATAATAATAAAAAAAAAACAGACCATTTAGATCAATTAGTAAAGGGTTGTTCTATCTTAACCAGAGGTCTCAGGTTCGAGACCCTAAAAATACAGTAATGTTAAAACTCAAAGGGAGAGCTTTACCATCCTAGTGGATGGTCCTAATTATTTTTTTTTTAAATTTCTACAAACTTGAATGATAAGATAGATCGAAGTGATCAGTAAATGACTTATAATCAATGGATATACATTTGAATTTAGATAATGTATATCATATAGAATTTTACTTCACGTAATTTTTAAGTAGAAAGCCATTTCTCAATCCGAATCAACATGACAACATGAAAAATATATATTTGTCCCAATTGTGGAATGGTCATTGTCGTGTAATTCCATTCTTGGTTTAGGAGTACAGAAAGGGAACTAAGCTAGTTAGTTTCCGTAAGAGGAAGCTTCATATAAAAGAGATAGCAAAATGTCATATCACCTTAAAGAGGAATAAATTCGTTTGTTATATTAGCCAGTATTATTGCTCCTCTATCTTGTCTAGCTTAAGTAGTTCTCATTATAGGATGTGCCCGTTTTCCTCGCCTTTATGCATATATACTCGTTCTAATTAAGCGACTGACTTTGGCTTAACTAGTTAAGGCGGAAGTTGGAATTCCTCTTGGTCTCACATTCAAATCCTCTCAGTGGCAATTATGGGAGGAATATTCAATTGGGACATATGTTACTTAAGTTAGAGTCTGACACACTGGTAATAGTGCGGCTAATCTGGTGTGCATGGTTTGCAATCTATTCCGCATACTCGAGAGTTTGCCCAAAGGACACCAAACTAACGATTACGGGTTCCTACGTTATAAAAAAAACTAATCACATTATTATGTAGGAAGTTTACATGTAGAACATGTTTGGTTCAACTTTCTTCTTCTCCTTCTTCTCTAGGCTAGGATTGACCATTTCGGGCCTAAATTTCATTAATTATAACTTTTCTAATTGTTATAATAGATGAATAGTTATAAAGAATTTAGTTTCTCCTATATGTGAAAGGTTGTCTATCCCTCATTAAGATTTTTTGTCTCTCTTTCTGGGAGTTTCATATCGATAGTATTGTTCATTAGGTCACTGATGATATTTATTTTATATGATTATAAGAGATGTTTCAAACCATTATTTGCGATCGATATGGTCAAATCAATCTCCTCAACCTGAAAACCATAATAAATTGATAGACCTCATCTTTGAAGGCTATATAATTAAATTTAAATATGATAGAGGGGATGCAAAAAAAAAAGTCATATCTACTTTATAATGTTTCAAATTTCTCATAGTTGAGTTTCTTTTGATTTTGTCTGATATGTATTTGTTTGATATTGAGATTTATTGTAGATCTTATATGGCTATTTGATCAATGGGATCGAACTATTTATATCTAAAATATAAAAAAATTAAGCTACTAACGTTTGTCCAATAGTCCATGGCAATTAATTACATATGGAATTTAACTGAGCTTGTGTTCCAAAATAAATGTCATTTTTGCTATATATAATGTAGACTTGAAGAATAATTCACCTATTCTAAAGTTAAACTACCGATATTTATATGGGTGAATATGGTGTAATTCAATTGCCAAATTCATACATTATAATTGGTGAATATTCGATTTAAAATACTCATAGATGTACTTAATACTTGGTATAAGAAGCATATGGTGGGTGATTATGTATAAACTATGTCATGTATATAAGAATTAATGGGTATGAAGTACATCAATATGACGTGAATATGTCACTTTATATTGGTGAATATGGTCCATGATGCACCATTTAACGTTGTTCACTTTATGATACTTTGCATAAGTACGTAGTCTTAATGAAGAAAACTCCAAAATATGTACCTTTTTCAATTTTATAGGTTTCGGCAAGACTATGATTAGGTAAATACTCACTTTGTTTCTTAGCCTTTATCTATTAATTCCAAAAAATTATTCATGTGATATGCTAATCATAATTGATAAGTTTGGTTGACAATTCATTTGTACATATATCCAACATAACATAACTTATAAAAAGTATAAAAATAAAAAGTTATAGTGTCGATCATAACATATTCCTACCATATTATTCTATCATTATATTAAACTCCACAAAGAAGACAATCGAAATATTGTAGTTCAACATAAACATAATATGACTTCCACAAAACAACATAATGTCTAGTTAATACACTAACTCATTGCTTCCTAGTTCTTATCATGGTTATTACCCTTGAAAATCTTTAGGATAACTTGAATAAGCGATCGAATATGAGTAGCTTGTGAGTTGTGATAAATACAAAATCAATAAATAAATCATGTAAGAATTTTACGACTGCATGTTCCACCGTTGTGAAAGTAATTGGCAGTACTTTTCCACGGAATAATCCATGCTAGGATAGATAACATGATAAGAGTTCTAGGTTAAGTGTAAGGTGTTGCTCTCTTCAACCTAATCTGAATGTTTAAAGTTTTAAGTTCTATGAGGTGCTGAGTTTAATGTATAAATTTCAGTTTCTTCAGTGTTATCCAATATGCTACTTCTGTATTAGAAAAAGTTGTACTTAAGCTGTTACTTTCCTCATTTTATTCCCGGCCTTTTATTCCCATAAATCGATTTCGAACCCTGCAATCTGTAGGGATCTCCTGAATATAACCCAACAAGATTCGAAACATGTGGAATAACTCATACGATCTTTTGTATGCTAATTGATGGAGTGAGGTTATAGAATTCGTAAGCTACCACCAGTAACATTTATAGTTTAGCAGCAATTTCTGGGAGTTTGCAATTTGCTTTTGGCATAAGATTCTGTATCATAGTCACGTACTCCCATTAGACATTTCATTTAATTAGACATCGAATGTAATTAATCTCCCATTTGAGACTTTGATGGTCATGATCCGAGTAGTAAATCAGCAGAATGCCAGAATTTATTGCATATATCTGAGAGTATAAATTCACAAGTATATTTGTATGTACCTTTATATATTTATTGACAAAAAAATATGAAAAGCATATAAAAATATCCTAAGTCAAACTTGATAGTAGTTACTCTCAGGCATACCTAATAATTTATCATAGATCAGTAGTCTAAAGCTAATGCGCTAAGCTTGTTTTTGTTAGATGGACAATATACACTCAGGGTTGTACAAGGGTCTAAACCCAGACCGGATCAAAAAGTAAAAAAAAGGAATGAGGGCGAGACTCGTTGCCATCCGGTCTCATACCGGACCGGATAGGTTTTTTCTTTTCTATTTCTAAATCTATTTTTAATGACACATATTATTATTTAAAATAAATTGATTTTGCATATAAGACATTATTACCTTAATTATGCAATAATATTTACTTTTAACACTTTTTTAATTTATAAACAAGACATTGAACGTTTAATAACATCAAATCATTTTTGAAACAAAAACTTGACTTTCCGATCCATCTAATTAGGACTAGAAAATGGACCCTGACAAACAAACTGAATTTCTGAAAACCTAGCTTGGACCGAGGACAAGACTGCTTGCATTCATTCCTCTCCATTTTTCTGGTCCGAACCGGAACTTAACTAGGCACCCTTCTAGTGCACTTGCCTAAATGGAAAAGCAATCTGCCAAATGTTCCTTTTGTTGATGTTTCCATATATATTCTCTCCATGTAAGTTTTCTTTTTATAAACATGGAGATAAAAAAATTATCCAATAAAACCCAGAAAGACTAACACAATTAATTTAAGTATTTATCACCCTTCAATATAGCCTTGCTAATGAACCAGCCATGAATTTAACTCTCATCATTTGCAAAAAAAAAACTATAATGCTAGGCCGCAGACTTTATAGTCGTCTCAAAGAAATTAACCGCCATATAAGTTAGTGAAGTCTAAGTACCTTTTTTATTAAAAATTTATTAATATTTTAGTAAAATTCCGATAATATTTGTGAAGTAGCTTGAATTTCTAGCAAAATTAAAATTAAATGAATTCACAAACTTTCAATAAAATTCTAAAAGTTGCCGACAAGTTTTCATGTAAATATCATGTACCGAAAATTGTCAAATTACTTGCTTATAACAGTACGACCACCAAAATGGTTGAAAAACACTTTTCCGTCTCTCAGACGAGTCTTCTCCCATCGATAAACACGAAAATAAAATATATGACAGATTTAGAATTTTTTAAATGTACATTTTGAGTTATTGACGGACAAAGTATGCCAGCGTGAAAAAGCAAACATAAAGAATTAAAATTAAAATTAAAAAATTTAATTATTTCAATTCTTCATGTATTAGTTTTAGGCCCATTTTGGATGGTAGAGGTTTTAGTAGCTTTTGGAACTACTGGGGATTTTAGAGATTCGACCTATCCAATTCCTTAATGCTAGTATTTGGATGTCAAAGGTTTTAAACAAAGCTTTTGAGTCCAATGCACAAAAACTCAACTAATTTTTTTTGTAGGTATTTTCTAAAGAGAGCATTCTCGCCATAGAGTTAAATAACTTGTTTATCTAACACCTCATAATAATTATTAAATAATATATATCTTTGTTTTATACCTTTTTACAAACAACTAATTTGTCCAGTGGGTGGTACAAGCTAAATATTGATGGAGCAACTAGTAACAACCCCAGAACAGTAGGTGGGGGAGGCATGATCAGAGAAAGTAACGGCGGGTTCATCTCATCTTTCAGCTCCTTCGGGTGGTGCTCTTCCTTGCATGCACAACTTCTCGCTTTGTTTTGAGAGGTCTTGAGTTAGCTTGAACGAGAGAGTAGTCTAACATGGTGGCTAGTGATACGGAACCTATGGGAGTTCATGCTCATATGATTAGGCGTTGTCGGGAGTTTCCTAGACGAGATCGTTGGAGGGTGATCTTCATACATGAGTCTCGGGAAGCTAATAGAGCAGCAGATTGGTTGGCAAATTACATAGTGATGAATAATAGTCTTTTTACCATTACGAATAGTATTCATGCTGAACTTCAAGTAATTCTTTAGGAGGACCTGAGTGGCGTGGCTTGGTCGCTTATGGTTCCATCTTAGTCTTCTTAGTTTTTCTTTTTCGGGGCTTGCCCCACTTTTGTACCAAAAAATTAAAAAACAACTAATTATTCACGTAGCCAAGACCAACTAATATTAGCCAAATAAGTTACTACTAGACTACTAGTTTGAGCTACTATTTACCCCATATCAGCTGACATACAAATAAAGCTATATAATTAAAACGATCATGGTTCAATATTGATAAAAAGGATTATCTTAACTTATGTTTTATTGCGCAGATTGAAAGTGTTCTTCGAACTGTGCTGTAATTTTTCTAAAAGTTCAAAAGTTGATACGATTTAATTTATGTATTTGTTTGTCTATAATAGATTAATAGTACTCAAAGATCAATATAATTAAGAAAATTGGTAATATGAGATTCAAACTTAGGAGTTATGACCAGATATCACTCGACCAACACGACTGAGAGGCAACTAAATATTTGTGTCCACCTCGTACAAGTAGGAGGGTAAGGTTTACATATTGGGAGCCGATTTGATGAAACAGCAACAAAATGACACAAATTGAAACTGCAGAGGGTATGGACAATGAAGTATGGAGTATGGACTACATGACTACTAGTCAAAGCAATAAAAGAAAAGGCCGAAATCGGAATGCGCAAAAGTCGGCATGGGCCTGTATGATTCGCTCTCACTTCTTGGTAGGTCGGTAATGTATGTAGAAATCGTAGGAGTCAATGTCAAAATAATAATAATAATAAATGTCCGAGGTAAATTAGTGTTCAAATGTGTTTTTTGTATTTTATGAGTATGAGAGTATCCTTATAGTAGTAGAGATAATATCCTTCGGAAAATTGAAGATAACGGGTATAACTCGCCCTCCTTCCAAATTTGGTTGCTCCATTCACAAGAGTTAAGATTCGAACTCTTGACTACTTGTTTAAAGAATGAAAGTTCTTACCACTTACACCAACCACCTTTGATATTCAATGGGTAAATGTGATCGTCATTCTTCATATGTTAATCCATACTTATCAGGGGGCCAAAACATGCTCTAATCTAGAGGCAACGTAAAACAATTATAGTGTTAAAAGAACACTAAAATGTTAAAGCATTATTTCTTTCTATGTGATTTATCAATCACTATGATGTGTGTCTACTTGTGAAGTTCTATTTTGTTCAAATACATTATGGGGGATGTTTACAAAAAATGTATTTGATTCTTTTTAGTCTGACAAGGTCTATTTTAGCATGTTTTTTGAGGAATTAATTTTAGTATGTTTGATAAACCCAATATTCAAATTTAGTTGTTTGGTAACCAACACAGTTTATAGCATATAAGACTAACATACTCCTAAATTGAAAATGTGATTTGATATATGAGACATCTTCAAGGTATAAAGATTAAAATTTACAAAGGATAGGGAAGGGTTTTAACACGTAATCTAACATTAATAGAACCTCACTCTATAGCACTATGTCAGGACCCATCTTCGACATTTGAAACAACATTATCAGATATCATATAGGAAACATATTTTACTTTCAAAATCAACTTTGATCATAATATTTCACTCGCATATGTTGTGTTAATTATAAAGCAGGGGCGACTTTAAGGTGTGCTGTGCGGTCCTCCGCACAGAACCCCCACTTTAAAGGGCCCCAAATTTTTGATTAGTCTCTACAATATCAAGAGTAAATTAACACTAATTATACATGTAGTTTAGTTGGAAACATTTTAATATCCAAGTAAGAGGTTCTCTTCTATAATGTAGCACTACACTATTTGTGTTTTTGTAAGTTTAGGACTCATTTAATAGTTTTGCACATAGCCCTCTAAATCATTGAGACGGCCCACTATCAAGTAGGTAAATTTAGGTTATATTACGCAAATTAATGGTCAAAGATGATAGTCACATATTTACAATCACCTACTTCTTAATATTTCTGGAAATTCCATTAGGCAAGATAACATACATATGAAGTTATTCTCCAATAATCCCTAACACTCCTCCCATTAGTATAATCATTGCTTTTATGTTATCCGTCCTTACTGAGAGATCCATATATCATTTTAAACAACCAATTCCCTAAGCTATCGATTTCACCATCGGATCGAAGAGGCTTGTATTCTTTATAGTTTATTATCATAAAGTTGGTAAAATTTATCATAAATGATAACATGAAAAGTGGGACGTATGTCCAAAATACTCAAGGTGGGAAAGTGTAAATTAAATTAGTACTATTATAGATAAACTCTAACTCTAGAGTTGGAAATCAACTCTAGAGGATCGACCAAACGTATGAGGTTCGTTCCCATGGAGTGTGATTTGTGTTTAAAAGCCTTAAGTATGTAAGATTGTGAAGTTAATCTATGAATAACTAACATGTAGCTTCAATTCATATTACGTCTTATCCGAAAAGAGCTTATGTACAATGATAGTCTTTGTACGTCTTATAAATTGGTTTATTTTGACTTCGCTACAACATAAGCAAAAAAAGTGTCTCTACAATAAAATAAAATAAAATAAAAATGTTGAATTATAAGAATTTTATTAAGAGTGGTGTACTTCTTATCTTTCAATTGCCATATGTAAAAATCAATTCTCATGGGACTCATTTAAGGGATTTTCCTTACCTTTTCCCTCACACTTTGTTTAAATTAATGTTCAAGGCCGCTATTACCCATTGCGGGCTGTGAACAGGTAAGATGAAGCATTTGAAACTAAGTCTTACCCTTTGCCCCAAAAACTGAAAATGCAGGGAATCATAAATGGTAAATAACTAAATTCATGTCTGCAGCTAAATGAGTTGGGAGTTAGATAAAACAAGTACTGCTGTACTGTATAAATGTTTTTGAATCTAAATTTTAAATGCGTATGGATTGAAATATTATCCATGCACAGGATGTAGCGATAACAATTTGCAATTGGGTAAACAATGCTATTTAAGATTTATAGAAGACAGTGCCAAATTTGACATGTTCTTTCACTATAAATTCTCTCAATATCTCGTTTTCTACCTCTCAGCAACTCTCACTTGCATGTGTGGTGTCTTTACCCTTCTCATTCTCATGACCTCCCTAGTCCAGAGGTAACATGTCATGCAAATGAACAACCAGTTTTAGTGGTATAAATTCTTCCTCATTTCCTTTTTCTCTACTATTGGCATGCATATTTTCGCAAATCAGTGTCAAATTTGCAGTGTAGACAGTAAGAGTTAAGAAGGAGAGTATAGTGCCAGAAGTAACCTCTCTTTGCTCCCTATATATACTTGTTCTTTTATATCCACAGTTTACAATCAAGTAGTCTCCTCCTTATACTCAGATTTTAGTACCAGTATTAGAAGTCATGGTTTCAGCTGGTGCAATCCGTTTTGCAGCTGGGATTATCGGTAAGAAGAATAAAACTGCATGCCCCCTCATGTTCATTACAATTGCGACTCTTATCTAAAATTATTTCACTCTTATGTGCAGGAAATGTCACAGCTCTGTTCTTATTCTTGTCTCCAGTGTAAGTTTAACTTATGATGAATTTGTTTGTGCTAGCTTTCCTTACCCATCAAGAAATTAAGTGAATACCTGAATATTAAGAATATATTTAGTAATTGCATCAACCATAAATTTAACCAGCTTAATTAGGCTTGAGTTGGTCTTATCACTAGCGGCCTTCATATGTATCTTGCCACATTTCTCATGATTCTACTATCTCGCTAATCATTTTAACTAGATAATTACTAGCTAATGCAATCAACCGAAACAATATGTTCACTAATGGTTTTCCTTTTATAATTGAACAATTGATGCATAGTTAACCATTTTGCACCACATGAAAACTCTTAGAGTACAACATTTGCGTGTCACTAGTTTCTAGTCCTTTGATTACAGCATGGTGCTCCATATGATACGGAATGTGTACAATTTTTTTTACATTTGCGCACAGTTACATATGCGTTGGTTCCTTCTTTCCCTTCTTGCAGGCCAACATTCATGGTGATATACAAGAAGAAATCAGTGGAACAGTACTCATCAATACCTTACCTAGCCACATTTGTTAATTGCATGCTTTGGGTGGTGTATGGGCTGCCGTTTGTCCACCCAAACAGCATACTGGTGATAACGATTAATGGGGCAGGCTGTTTCATTGAGTTTTTTTACTTGCTACTCTTTGTGATCTACTCTGACAAGAAAAATAGACTCAAAGTTGTATGCATTGCGATATTTGAGATCATTATTGTGGGAATTATGGTGGCCTTGGTGCTCAGCTTAGCTCATACTACCAAGGAAAGGTCTTCTGTCGTAGGGATGATTGCAATCATCTGCAACATCATGATGTATGCCTCCCCTTTATCCGTCATGGTAAATATTCTTCCTGTAAACGTCCTGAACACCTGAATTTATATATCTTTGTGTGGAAATTATATATGGAGGGAATAAGTATGGATAATATACATGAACACTGAACAATATTCATCTCATTACAATTCCATTTGTTGCACAATTAAAGTTCCGAGTAACAGTTCACCATTGACCAGTCACAAATTCTAGCTAGTACTTCAAAATTCGGTTTGACACTGTTTTACTATAAGCTTCTCATTTTTCACAAAAAAAAAAAAAAAAACTATAAGCTTCTCATTGCTACATTTTAATTTTGGCAGAAGTTGGTGATTACAACAAAAAGCGTCGAGTACATGCCATTCTTTCTATCATTTGCTTCCTTTGCCAATGGCATTGCATGGACGATCTACGCGCTGCACCCTTTTGATCCTTACATTGCCGTAAGCCTCCTCTGTCCCTCTTTAATTCCCATCCATCCATGCATGAAATGTTCGTTCTTTTGTCATGTCATTAATATATACCTCTAAATCATATTAAAGTTTTAATTTCCTGTTTTCTAGGCATACATTTCCTCACTTGTACACCCATATATTACAATGTTCTTTTTTCATATCATCAATAACAATAGGATGGTTCCACAATTGCTAAATATTCATTGTATAACCTTTTTTTTCATCTAAACATTGCACCCTATTGATCCATACACTGTTGGGATTTTTTTTAGCTTATCTAGAGGTTTTAAGTTCTTGCCTTTGAGTATGCATCAATGTAATAAAAAAGGGTTTTGTCGCCCTAATGATACTATTCGTCTTAAATCCGGATTAAACCAAATGGCGCAACACCAAAAAACCAAAAATCAATGAATTTAGTTATGTACGTCTATTAGTAAAAGAAGCTTGAAGCTGTATTGTCTTCGTAGCTACAATAGAAAAAGAAACTTCTCCGGAAGTCCTTTTACTAATGGGGAGACCATATTAAGCCATCATTTTGGACAAAAATATATTTCTTCCCACACAACTACGCAAGCATCCAAGAATAACCTTGCGTTGAGAACTTTATAATTACACATGATGAGACAAATGGAGAAGTACAAACAGAAAATAGATGGTTTTAATGGTTGGCCTTTGCTTCCACATACAGGCACCAAACGGGCTGGGTACGTTGTCTGCTTTGGTCCAGCTGATACTCTACGCAACTTATTATAAGTCCACCCAAGAGCAGATAGCAGCCAGGAAAGCCAAAACTGAGGTGGGCTTAACGGAAATTGTCCACAGTGGAGGTTCCAAAAGGGTGGGTTGATTGCTAAAAATGATAAGGCCCAGCGTATGTGAAGCCTAGCTCGATTGTTTTTGAAGCCCAATATTATTGTTCTTGGTGTTATTTTTGGATACTTAGTTGATTTTATTTCTGCTATTTGCATAAAGAAGAGGGGGGACATAGAGTGTAATTTAGTTTTCACTTGATGTATCCTCATTATATCCTCTGTAATCTGTATGGTGGACTATGTTTCTACTAGTTCATTTTCTTGATGAATTTGAACGATTGGTTTTTTCTTACTACGCAAATATTCGAAATAGATGCATAGTAACACACATTTAGTCTTCTCTATGTTGTGTATAAGTCTTATAAGAACTATTCTTTTTTTGCACTATATAACATACTGAATGTTATAAGTACTATTATAACTTCTCAATGGTTCCACATGTCTGTTGATTCATCACGACAGTTCAATCTAAACCTACTCAACTCAAGCTCAAGTTTCTTTCCCAATTCTGTAAGTTCCTCAACACTGGGAATGCAGGGCGAGGGTGGTCCTTCCAGTGACTTTCCTGTAAGTTGGCTTCACAACAAACGCGCTTGAAATTTCCATTTCATAATGCAGCTGAACTAGATATAACCAATCCTATGCCTGAAGGCTATCACTTTTCAGTTTCACATTACCGAATCTTCAGTCTTCAGTGAAGTGTTTCTTCTTCTTGGTAGAATGACATCGTTTTCCTTCGTTCTCGATTTGCCAAGTCAGAGTTGTCAGTCACTAGTATCCACTCTTTATCATCATCCTGGTACTGCAGTTTAAACCTGTCCAATTTAAGCTTGAGTTTATTTCCCACTTCTTCCTTCGGTTTATCGACACTGGGAGTACAGGAGAACACAAGCTTCACAGTATCTTTCTTATACTTGGCCTTCAAAATTAGAGTGCCTTCATATTGTCTTGTAACTGAGAGAGAATCAGCTAACCCTCTTTCTGATTGTATTTCACTTTGAGGTGCCATTCTGGTCTCTTGAACAGTACCCAGTATTGTGTCATTAGTCGCACTGCACCTTATGGAATGTAACAATGTAGGCATATGTGCACCATCCGAACAGATTGAGGCATGTTCTTGCTCAGGCAAATCAGTGCGATTCATTACATCCACTTGTGAGGTTTCACTTCTACATGCTGATTCACTGTTGTGTTTCCTTGTCTTGGCAGAAACTGTTCTGCTTGATGGCCACTCCTCCAAGTTCTCTCAATCTTCGCTTCATCGTAGTCCTTGAAACTGAAAATGACATGTAGCGAGTAGAATGAAAGTAAGAGGTTGAAACACAGAGCAGAAGTGTGTAAATGCTACACTATCTGTAACTTCTAGTTGTGCAAATTGACAACCGCTAAATTTAACGCTTGTACTCTTCAATAAATCTGGAAACACAGCAAGAATGACCACGTATCTAACAGTGTTTTTGAATGGCTCCATATGAGCTGCATATATACCCAGGTTTGTGTTGGTCCTACACAAGTTTTAAGTTCCATTTCCTCATATAGAATTACCTGACACCACTAGACAAATATGTAATTTCTGTATTTGACTAGGGAGCAACGTAGTACAAATGGACTGTCTCACTAAAACACAGTACAAAACCCATAACGTACCTACAAAAGAAGGTACCGTACTTTGGAATGACATTGCAGATTTGCAGTCCAGATAAAAACAAGTTCAATAAATCAATCAGATAATTGCAGGGAGTAAATATTTTACTGAGTTTGGAAACATACCTTCTAGCTCCTTAGCAACATCTATGAAACTCTATACTTTTAGACAAGTATGGTTGAATAGTCTCTAGAGCAATCTGTTTCTTTTGTTTGGTGGCCTCCCCAATAGGATTTTTTTCATTTAATTGGGAACTTGATTTTGCAGCTATTACGCCAACTAGGGGTTCCCCTTCATGTTCTCTTTCTTCATACATATGATCATGCATACCTACTAAAAAATAATCATAAGAATGACTCAAGTGCAATGAGGCGTTGGTATAGAAGAAAAACTAGATTCACAGATAGCATAGGGTGACGCAAATGATATCCCTTTTTCCACAAATCTTGAATTGTTAGATCATTGAAACCCTACAAACAACATCCTGATATATGGAGTACCAAACTATTAGACAAACTTAAATTAGGTAAACTTGGCATATGACACGCTACATTTACCAGTAGAATTTGCCGCTAATGTTTCCCCCTGATCAGATGCTGCATTCCCTTGTTCACTGTCCACAGGCATGGGAGCCATCAAATCATTTCTCAAAGCAACTGTACTAACAAGATCGTTCAAATTTCCATTTACAGGAAAGGGTGTCATGCGGTCTTCATTTCCTGAAGACAAGATTTCCTATTAGTGAATGATAGTATTAGTTACTTGTGTAACCTTATCATCTGTGTATTTTGGTTTATTTTCTAGTGTATCATGTTTATCATACTACTAGTTATGTATTCACATAAGATTACATCTCTTAGTCTCTAACTTGTATATATAGGCCTCATATCATTAATATTTGAGCTTCTGATTCAACCACCAAACTTCTCTAGTCGCTATATAGTTGAACTTTGCTACTGAGTTTGCTACTCCTATAGATTGGTCTCTAATTTTGCCACCGAATACGAGGAATCGAGGATGGTAGCTAAAACGGTAGCTAAGTAATTAAACTTGCGACCGTATCATTGGTGGTCTCTAAATCGGTAGCCAATATGTTGTTCTGTTGTAGTGTCTATTCATCTTATGAGCTTCCTAATGTCTCTACATTTCCTTACTATATAAGCTTACTAGGAGTAAAAAATACGATCATATTCTTCCGAAATCCTCCGTTTAAATATGTTAAAGCTAGTGCAATGAAATTAAATATAGAAAATAAGAAACTGACTATTGAAAAAGCTAAAAAGTAAAATCGTGTTGATCGAGTGATTAGAAAAAACTTTCCTGAGTGCCCAAATCACAACTACCAAAGCACAAGCTATAATCTGAAATAAGTAAAGTAGAAAATGAAACGATGGAATGAAGAAAAACAAGTGTTTACTAGTTGTTACTGACAAGTGACAAATAAGGAGTAGCAAAGGCAAGTACCTGAAAGATCTTGTGCAGCATCAGTTACATTGAAGAAACTGTTTACTAAAATGTATTCGTCTGTGACGGCCTATCTGGATTCTGTCGGCCGTGCTTCACTGTGTACCTGCATGGGAGTTGATGACGCCCCATTCCCTTCAATCAAAGCTTGGTTGCCCGAGTCCATTCCGTGTCTGTCAAAACAAACCGAGATGGATTTATTCACGTTATTTGGCAGTGTCTCCAGTTTGAAACAATTGGGAAGGTGTAACACTTTCAAATTGCCTATCTTGAAGTTGTCAAAGGGAAGGACTGGATGTTGGTTTCCTTTATATTGAGCTCGCACAAGCTGATCAACTCATCCAAATCGTCCGGCAATTCCTTGAGGCTCAAACAACCTTCAAGACTTAAGTATTTCAACCTGCGTAGTCCAGCAAGGCTAGGAAGGAACTTGATATTAGTACATTCAATATCAAGGCTCGATAAGTTGACCAACTTATTTAGATCTGCTGGCAATTCTTCAAAGCTATTACAGCCTTCTATGTGTAAGCATGTCAAGTTCAGCAGACCAACAATGTTGTTGGGAATGGATTTGATGTTGCATTCACACACAATAAGTTTTCTCAGGCTCCTGAGGTCCATAATCAATAGAAGTTCTACCGAGCAATCTATAAGAGATAACTCCTTCAAGTTGCATAGCCCTGGAGAAAGGGACTTGACGCGGCAACGCTCAAGGCGGAGCTTGGTGAGCTGGACTAATTGACTTCACAGGCAACTCTTCAAGGTTATAAAGATGTAACTGTTTCAAGTGGCGAAGGCGAATAATGGCTTTTGGGAAGTATTTGATGTCGCTATGCCGAATACTGAGCACATTTAAATGGTCAGAGTCCTTAAAATAGGCAAGTAACTCTTCCACATAAATACATTGTTCGAGATCTAAGGAATACAAGTTGTTGCATAGGACTCTGGGAAGGGACTTAATAGGACAAGCCTCAAGGGTGAGCTGCTTGACTTTCAAAGTTGAAGGTAATTCTTTGAGGGAGCAACATTCTTCCAGAGTTAATTCTTCCAACATGTGCTCTACCATCCTATCAGGAAGAGACTCCATTTCGTACAAGCAGATAGTTAGATTTCTGAGGTTTACCAGCTGATTCAAATTTACGGGGAACTCTTGAACGCCATTAAATAGTAAACTGGACAAGTAGTGTAGCCTAGTAATGTTGTCGGGGAAGGACTTGATGTTATTCCAAATTGAGAGTCCAAACAGCTGGCAACCCAAGTCCTTCAAATTAGCTAGTACTTCTTCCACGCATAAATCGGACAGACCTAAGCATCTTAAGTTGCATAGGCCAGAGGGAAGGTACTTAATCCGGGGACAACCATCAAGCATAAGTGTGATGACCTCCGAATTCGGTGGTAATTCCATTAGTGCAGGACAGTTGACGATTTCCAGGACTTGCAATTGATGTAGCTTGGCGAGGGTGTTAGGGAGATACTTGAGATTTTCACCTGCTTCAATGCAGAGCCGATCGAGGTTAGCCAGGTCCCCAATAGAATGGGGCATCTCCTCCACATTATCTGGCACTTCCCATTCCAATTCCCACAGCTCAGTAGAGATGGAGGTACTTTTCCTTTGAATCCATGCCCCCAAGATCTCCCTTCAATTTCAGGAGCCGGTAATTAAGACCTTTATCCTCCCACTTGCACTCAAAGTGACCCACCCTGTGCAGCAGCAGCAGCTACCACTGTAGTTTCCGCGGGCAGAGAGGCATCCATCAACTAAACTGAGATGAGAGAGATAACAGGCAGCTAAAGCTTATTGTGGATCTAAATTTTTTCCCCCTCCACAGCTACATAACTTGATAAACTGGTAAAGCCGCCAAATTTGATTTGAAGAAAAAAAAAAACCACCACCCAGTTGAAGCCACGTGTCTTTTTGTTTTGAACGAGTTAATTTCATCACACGAGCTAATGAGTTTCGTACGGAGTAGCCGATAAGTATCTTGTGCAGTATTGTTTTTTCGTCCCATTTTCTTTTACGATAATTATATTTAATCATAAAATCAAACAAAATCAGAAAAGTCAACAAAGAAATCTATTAATGGTCATAAATTTGAATTAACTTTGATTAATTTATGTCCTTTTAGTTTTGTAATGATCGTTCGTTACTTATGTAATTTGAAGTATATATATCATGTTTTCATGAAATAAAGGTTATCTATGTTTATTGGTGTACTCATAGATTCTCTTCGTTTTCACCCCTAAAAACACTTGAAATGAGTCTCACCAAAAAGATACATGTGTGTGTGTGAACGCAGCGAGGAAGGGACGAAGGGTTAGCTTGGTAGTGTCGCAGAAAAGGGAGTTGTTAGGGGTGTGGATAGGGTGCAACGACGGGTGGTGGGTAAAATCATTTTTTTATATAATAGTGAAAATGAATTTAAATTCATTAACTTTATTTTTATAAATATAGCATATAATTAAAGGTGAGAAAACTAATAATTACAGTAATTTGTGAGTGAAGGTAAAAAATGCTAGGAGAGAGTCAACTAAGACTAAGAGGGACCTTTTCTTGTTGACTATAATGTGAGCTTATACATTGCCAAAACATCGAAATGACAAGTAGATTCTTGAGACAAAGAGTGCTACTAAACACAGCACGAATAAAAATAATTTGATACAAAATTTCCGGCTTTACCCCTTTTATGTTTTAATCAAAACTTTCCCCATCTCAACCCTTATCTGAAGGGACCGTAACCCCACCGCTTGGCACCCACCCGATACTCATCAAACAATTCATTCAATCGAAAGTCGCTCGGAAAATTTTACTCATGGGGGGTGTCGGCTAGGCTAGCCAACACTCCTTTACTTAAGGGGATGTCGGCTTGCTTGATGTTGTTAGCACAAACCATAAGTTCTTCTGGTGTTGAATATACCATGATCCAGAGA
>CAAKMY010039541.1:0-14527 GCA_901111285.1 Corrigiola litoralis
TCTACTACTTTGAGCTATTATCACAGTGTGTTTGTGTGTTACATGAATTGGTGTATAAGGGAATGAATGGTCAAAGCCTCAAAGGACATATGAGGGTTCGAACACAAGACAAGCCCAAACAAGTTGCATGAACTTCCAATCACTAGACCAACTTTAATTTGCTCCTCTAGCTTGTGGTATAAATTAATGGACGTACTTTGATTTAAGCCGGTTAATCTTACGACTGTGACCTAATTAATTATTAGCTTGAAAGAGAATGTATGTTCTTTCAGTATAACTGCTTTCAGCCTTACACAGTTACACCCCTTAACGTTTGCTTAATTAGGAGTTCACGTACTGTGTATGTAATTAAGTAAGGGAGTAATTTAGTTGTTTTTGTTGTGAACTTGTGGACGTTGGTTTCATCTGTACCTACAGGTATTTGTATTTCAAGCTGTAGTTAGATTGTCGGCAGTTTCTACCAAATTCATTTAAAAGGAGGAACTAAGGTTTCGCAAGTTGAGTGACTTTAGAGATCGAGGAAGGACAAGAAGGGCGGTCATGCAGAAAAAGTGAATTATGATAGGCTATTACGGAGTACCACATTACCACTACAACAATGGTATGCTAAGAGCTTAAGATGATTAGTAACATGTTACATTATTATCTTTTCATATAGGGCTGAAAAAGAGAACTCGATGTATGAACTACATGCATGTATATATAGTAGCATAGAGGCTGCGTGTAAATAAGACCTTCTGTATGATGTTTAATCTCTAATTTACTTATGATTCAAGCTATTTATAAGTTGCAAGTTCTTGATGTCGAAGTGGTGGAATTCTACTAGCTAAAGAGGGAGCACAGTGGGGCAGGATATTCCTCACTATCTTGGTCATCCATTGTGAGGGAGAAGTACTTTTTAGTACGTGATCATTTGTCATTACAGAATACAACACTCTACGTACAGAAAGCAGAATTCACTAGAGAGATGAAAAACATATAGTTGGGTGGAAGGTCATTTTTGAAGGGTTAGATATAGATGGAATATATTGCTTCGGCTTGGCCCCATGCATTGGTCCCCCTTCTTTCCGTTCAAATACCGGCTGCTTAAGACATATATAATGGCCTCAATATTGGAGACAATAACGAGATATAGACTTACTACTGGAATTGTATGCTTAATTACTGGTTGTACGACAATCAAGTTAATTCACATTTAATTTTCTCTTTAAGGTTCTAGCTTATCCCCCCTATATATCCATACTTAACCTTGCTTCCTTTACCTAATACTTCATCACATTATACAATTGACTGATTGAAATTTAGAAGTAGCTAAATGGGGCACCATTCTTGCTGCAACCAACAGAAGGTGAAAAGAGGGCTATGGTCGCCGGAGGAGGATGAGAAGCTCATTCGATACATTACTACACAAGGTTATGGTTGCTGGAGTGAAGTCCCTGAGAAAGCTGGTTTGTGCTCCACATCTTTATCTCTTTGTAGTCATATAGAGCATGGCTTACCCAGCCTATTTCTGTCCGTAATTAAGTTGTTACAATATTTCTTATGCATCAACTCAGTATAGTTGTATTAGTTATAGACTCAGTTGCAGCAATGCCACATCTAATTACAGATATATCACATTTTAAGTGAAGTGTGCAAGTACTGCTTGATAGCTAAAGTGCGGTCATATACAAGCACGCGCATGTGTTAATTTAGTGCATTTCGTTGCCAATATGATTGTTAATTAGCTGATCTAGTTAGCATTTCTCATAATACTAGGAGAAAATGGCCGGAAACTAGCAGATTAATATAAGGGTAGAATTTTAAAAGAAACATCAAGCTAGTGATGCTAGCTACTGCAACTTGGATTGCTTTTTGTTATTGTAGCTTGCATGCATGAAGTATTAAAGTGTTAGTCCAGTTATCAAGTTATGTCTTTGTTCACATTCATCCTCTTTGATATTCTAAAAATTCTTCCTGGGGTGTGATAGGACTCCAAAGATGCGGCAAGAGTTGTCGCTTGAGATGGATTAATTACTTGAGACCAGACATACGAAGAGGGAGATTCACTCCAGAAGAGGAGAAATTGATCATCAGTCTTCACGAAGTTGTAGGCAACAGGTTCGTCTGCGTACATTATATATTTTGTATTCAAGCTTACCATAAATTTGTAGACTGTAGGGACTCATTTAACTATGTCTTTGCCAGAATGTGTACAAAGTTGCTCACCAGACATCCTTTTTGGAGTTTTAGTATTATCATTTTCAAGTTAGTATTGGCTGAAAGTCGACCGTGACATCTTGATCAAGTTGTAGCCAATAGATTCTACATATACACTGTCAATTTCTCTGCTTATCTTTGACAAGCTACATGATTTGATTTGTCTACTTCATGGAAATGACCAAATTAATCGTTTAACAACTGACCATTTGCGTCAAAACAAAGTTTGAGTGAAACTTGAACTCTAATTTTCAATAAATAAACTGTGAGCAACACATGTTTCCAATTTCAGTGAAACTTGAACCCTATGGTTGATGCAATATCAATGTTTCAAATTTCAGACCACGTTTTCTTCGTACAGCACGATATACAACACATGTTGTACATATCTTAGATATCAAAGCTTCACCTTCAACTCATGAGGTGACCATTTTGAGACATGTATACTAGTACATAAACTATAAAATCTTAGTAACTTGTGCATGGTGCCTTTCTTTCAGTTGAAATAGTAGTTTTCAGTTGAAACTTCACACATCTTGGCTATGTGCATTGCCTTCCCTTCACCTTACATCTTCCCCTTAATTAACTTCACTTTTGTTAACAACCATTGAATAACATATTGTACGCATGATTTGCATGTAGGTGGGCGCATATTGCAAGTCACTTACCAGGAAGAACAGACAATGAGATAAAGAACTATTGGAACTCATGGATCAAGAAGAAGATCCGAAAGCCCACAACCACAATAACCACCACTTCAACCATACCTAACACTACCACTACGGCAATGCAGGCGGCCACGGCATCCTCTAGTTGCCCGTTCATGATCGGATTTGAGCCCGACCCATCCCAAAATAGGAACACAAAGGAGGCATTACCATCCATGCAACAAAGTGTCACATCCTTAACTCCATCTTCTTCCCCAATGTTCATGTTTGACACTAGCACTACAATGGACTCCATCGATCAAGACATCAACACAACCAATAATGGCCGTAACAATTTCGTCGGATTAATTAATTCTCATAATCATCAAGAACTAATTTGGAATACCTATATACCAACATTTACTGATAGCGCTAGTACAATACGCACCAATGTTTGCACTAGTGGGTTAGATTTTACCAACAATAACCCTAACTATATGCCAAGTTTGGTAGATAACATAGTAGACACGGTCCCTATAGAGGTACAATCTTGTACAAGCAGAATTATGGCTCAAGACCTGCGAGGAGACGATCATACGACACCGATGGATCAGTGCTTACCAAGACTAAACGATCAAGATCAACTGGTGGGTATTAATGCATGGGGGATGATAGACTCACAAAGTTGCCCAAGTTTTATATTTTGGGATCAGGTAGAAAGTTTAACCCTTAACAATGCATGTGATCATGAAGACCAGCAAATCGGGCCAACTTCGTCGAGTATGGGAGCTCTACTCTCTTCTTCTTTTCCTTCTTCTGTATGAGAACATTATTGCAGAATGCATTATTCGGGGGTCTTCTCTTCGGAATTAAATTTAACTTAGGACTTGATATGTTGTAATCTCAACAACTTTTTCTTTCCTTTGTTTCTGAGGTTTATTTATAAGTGTTTTGAGTGGCAATAGAATGGTGGATTCCCTGTGTGAACAATGATTTAGGCAGACATGCAAATTTATTTTTTGTTTATCACAAATCATATATGTGATAATTATTTGCCATCAAATTTGAATTAGCTATGGATAACATATGTTTCTATTGTAATGCACGCCAAAATTTTCCACGGGAATATCACTTTTTAATATTTTATAATGGTTTGATATTAAGTTAGGTATCCATATTAAGTTAGGTATCAATGATAGCAACTACGAGTTTGTAAGTCATTCATAAAAAAAATTAGTAATTAGTTTTGTTCAAAGTTTTCCATAGAACAATCTATATGAAGCCCACTTGGCCCAATAATAGTAAAATCGTTTATCTTCTAAGTAAAATCGTTTATCCTCTAATTTGGCTTGGCTTACAGAGAGCTTGGTACCGATTTTACTTGCAATGAGCTCATTTACTTTTATCATAAAAATAATTGACTCTTTGCAAGAATTCGTGTTGATCATGAACCATAGAATAACAACCCCTCTTTTCTTGTTTTATAGTTTTTTAGTATAGTGATAGAACGTCACCTAGTTCCATCTATATTGGGTGACATCCTTTCTACATAGTGTTCCAGTGGCTTTTATTAGTTAGGGGTTTCCATATCACATCTGAGTCGGCGACACAATGTCATCTACTCTATGCTATAGGAGTATGAGATTAACATGCATTAAAACATTAAGGTATGTTCTCTTAACTAGAAAGAACATGAAGTAGGGTTGTTCACCGAATCACCGGTCTACAAACGAAACAAACAGGGCTGTAGACGTACTGGATCGACCCGATTTATTTTGGGATATGTCAAGTTTATCTTTTTGGTCCCGAACTCATTTTGAAAGATTGTAGACCAAATGTTTTTTTTTTTAAAGTCCCGATGTTACTAGAGACCTTCATATTTTCCAATGAACAAAGATCAGACTAGATCGACTCAGACCCGTCCATTTTTCCAGCATGGACTGAAAGTTAAAATGAACTTTTAAAGAGTTGGAATTTAAGTGAGAGAACGAGGTGTAAGTCTATTTTTAGCACTGTGAGATTTTATTCTCCTCACCCTATTTTTACTTATTTTCATAAATAATAAATAAAGTTCACAACTAATAGTAATAATTCATAAAAAATTAGTAAAGTTCACAAGTGATAAGAAAAAGTAAGTAATGTCCGTAAAATAAAAAAAAAGTAAAGTTCAAGAAAGAAAGTAAAAAAAAAGAAGGTAAAGTTGAACCATTAAAACAACATGAATCAGAAAAAATAAGTGAAGTTTAGAAAACTAAGGAAAAATAGGTAAAGTTCGAAAAAATAAGAAAAATTCAGAAACAATAAAGAAAAATAAGAAAAGTTTTAAAATAAGATAAAATAAGTAAAAATAAGGTGAAGAGAACATGGCCTAATTATCATAGCCCCGATTCATTACGTTATGGACAAAGCCAAATATAAAACATACTCCAATATACCTTTTATAACTAGGTTAACCCAATGGTCGAGATTTCAAAATGTTTAGAAATCGTCCCATATTCGAATCCCCACATCCGCGTACCCCTCAATATTAACTGTTTCAATATACCGAAAATGTTTTTTATACTATTTCATGAGGAGTTAAAAGTGTCAATAATTTAAACCATGAGACAAGAGATGAGCTACATTTTTGAGACAGAGGATTTAAATTGCTTACTATTTATTAAGGAATTGCCTCTTTAATATTAGAAATTAGAAAATAGAAGGGGAATTGGATTTAAATAAATCCCAAGTTTGGAAAATTGGCCAATATTAATCCCAACTTTATTTTATTTGGGTTGGACAATATTGCACCTACACTAACGCCGTTATTTTTCGTTTGTTAGTTGTTGCCATATATTTCATTTTCTTCCGATTTTGCTACATCTTTTTACTCTGTTGTGTTCTTTTCTCCAAATTGTTTCAATTATATATTTTTTAGAGGCGACTATTGGTTTTAGTATAAAATACGATGCAAAAAATCCTGATTTGGCCCGAAGCCCGAGTGGGATGGTCTCAAGTCTGATTTTTTGGCCCAAAACCCAAAGGTCACCTTAAAAAAAGATATAAAAACCAATTTGGAGAAAAAGATCATAACAAAACACAAAAATTGAGCGTAATCGAGGTAAAATAAAATATCGGAGAACAACTAACTGATGATGTTAGTCTGAGCCCAATATTAACCAACCCAACTACCTAATAGTTTCAAAAAGATGATTGTTTTCCATAGCGTTTTTTGTTAAAAACTACCTAATAGTTTCAAAATTTTGCAAACAACTATCTAATTTAATTTTTTTTGTCAAAAACTACCTAAAAACAACTTTTTTTTTTTGTAAAAACCTACCAAATGAGCTTTTCCATCCAAACTTTCCATCTAACCCAACCCCATTTGTATCATTTTTCTACCTGTTGAAGACCCCTCCTCCCCCTTCTTGACTTTCTCCTTCCCACTTCTTTGCTTCCTTTTTTTTTTCAAATTCCTCCATAACTCCATAACCATTTCCTTCAAAATCCTAGCAAACCCTTACCAGCAACTCCCGACCATCTTCATGTCATCCCAACTTCACTTTCCGACGACCACCACCCAACAACCTCTCTTTCTCCCTCTTCTTTTTCATCTTCGGCGAGTTTCTTCACCATGTTTCTTCTTCATTTCCGTTGTTTAAGTGTTCGGCGTTAGGATTTAGAATTCGAGTGTGGCGGTGAGATTCGTAAATCCTAATGTCGGCCTTACTTCGGCGGCTTCATCGTCGATCCCGAACTAATGAATACCCTAACACCTATAAGTGTAGGTTGGAGAAGTGGTACCCTTTTGGGATAGATTAACTTTAAAGCTCTGTCCAAACGGGGTCAACCCCTATGCCACCTTGTTCTGGAGCCGGTGTGAAGAAAGAGTGGGGTCGATTTTGATGGTTAGTCGCTGAGATCGTAGTGTTGGGATGATGGGGTGGGGCTTTTCGGTCTCGGTGGTGGGTCGGGCTTTTCGGTCTTGATGTGGGGAAGGCTGGTGTGGTTGGAGGGTGTTGGGGAAGGGGAAGGGGGATGAGGGAGGGCCGTGCAAGGAGAAAGATAATGGGAATGACGAATCACATGCTTTTTTGGATGGAAAACGTTCGGTTTGGACGGAAAAGGTCATTTTGGTAGGTTTTTACAAAAAAATTGTTTGTTTTTAGGTAGTTTTTGACAAAAAAAAATTATATTAGATAGTTGTTCATTATTTTTTTAATTTATTAGGTAGTTTTTAACAAAAAACACTTTTCCATAAGTAAAGTTGAAATTAATATTGGCCAAAATTAAAATTATTTAAATCAAATTCGCCAAAATAAAAAATTAAAAAAGTGGGCCCCACATAAGCAAAAAAGTAAAAAAAACTGGGTAGTAGGGTTTATGGGTTTTTAGTAGTTGCGGCAAAAGTACCATAGACTTTCCGTGGGATTTTAGCATTTTTTATCAACAAACTTCAACGCCCACCATATTTGCTTGCAACCCCATTTCAATCAAACCCACCATGGTATTAATCTTAATTATAGCTCATTGTCTTAGTTTTCACGTGATGAAGTAATGTTTTCTTTTTAACAAAATGAATGACACATTTTTTTTTTCTTTTGTTGTTTTACAGATCATTCCTGAGAGTAACCGTCGTGAGATCTCCAAGTACCTCTTCCAAGGTTGTTTCTTTCTCTATCTAAACTTATAAATTTTTTTATGTGGTTTTTAATTTGTTGGGTTTGAATATTTACTTATTTTTATGGGATATGTCATATGTATGGTTTGTTTGTAAATGTATATGTGGGTTATTAATATTGAATCTCATTTATTTGATACTAATTTTAATTTTGTACTTTAGGGGTGCGCAAGTTTCAATTGTTTCTTTTTGCTCCGGGGGTAAGGCAATATGAGGATTCGAACATGGGACAACCCATCATGTTAAACTCCCAACAATTGGGCCAACCTGGTCCTCACAACTTTTGATGTTAGATGTTATTGTTCATTGCATACACCCGACCCCTCTTACCCCGCTTGTGCGAAACCTTTGAAAAGGCACTGGTGTAATGTAATGTAGTTGTTGTTATCGTATAGGTTTGATGGGTGGATTTTTTTTTGTGGTGCAATTATTGTGAACATTTTGTTTTGTGGGAGTTAAGAGGAATTGAATTTGCTGAAGTACTGAATTATATTTCTGTACACAGTGCTATAGGGTAGTGGAAATGCCGAGCTATTATTGTCGATTTGTTATTTGTCATTGCATTTTGGTTTGTGCATTGCATTGAAACACCTTAAAACAAACCCTTGTGGTGTCTCAGCTTTCTTTTTGTGATTTGAGATGAGTCTAGTAAGAAGATGTTTGAGCGCTCGACTCGGAACTATGTGGTTTGTATCCTTTGTTAGTTGGGGGAGTTTCTATTGAGTGCTTCTGATTTGGAAATTGAACGTGTCTTGACAGAGGGAGTTTGCTATGCGAAAAAGGACTTCAATTTGGCGAAGCACCCGGATATTGATGTCCCTAATCTGCAAGTTATTAAGCTGATGCAAAGCTTTAAGTCCAAGGAGTACGTGAAGGAGACATTTGCTTGGATGCACTACTACTGGTTTTTGACTAATGAGGGTATTGAATTTCTCCGAGCTTACCTCAACCTTCCTTCTGAGATTGTTCCTGCTACCTTGAAGAAGCAGATGAAGCCTGGTGGCAGACCCATGGGGGGCCCTGGTCCACGGTAATTTAATTATTTTCGCTGTTTTAGTTGTTTCGTTTTTCTTTGCAAAGTGGATTCTGGTAGCGATTCTATGTATATTGCAGGATGATTTTGCAGTTGTTTCCATACGCTTTCTTGTTTGTTTTGCATGTTTTATGTTCATTTCTTGACTTGGTTGTCTGGATCTTCATCTTGAACCAGTGGCCCATCACGCTTTGAAGGGGACAGGCCCAGGTTTGGTGATCGAGATGGGTACCGTGCTGGTCCCCGGGGTCAAAGTGATATGGGTGATAAGGGTGGTGCCCCAGCTGACTACAAGCCTTCCTTTGGGGTAAGTGTTGCTTGTGTTATCATCGTCATTTGATATAAGTTGGATCCTTTGATAATGTTGCTGGTTTGCAGTTGATAACTCGTAAGATGTTCTTTTCCAAATAATTTGCTGAGTTGTTATATATTTTGGCGAGGGTTGCCGTATACTTAAGGCTTAGCTGGACAGGTACAACAGGCATTCATGTTTCATAGAGTCGGGGATGGAAACGGGTCTGTGGGGGAGAGGGGGGGGGGGGCAAACGAAAATTTCACAAAAAGGGTACATGTGCATCACGAAACAATTGAAGATTCGGATAAAGCAGTTGAACTTAAATATGAAAATCAAACTGACAGAAAATCAAATAACTAGATCGTGTCCCCTGGCATTACTTGTAGCTTTGTAAGGTAGCCAAGCAATTTTCCAAATAAAATTACAAATTATGCACTACTTTGACTTGCATCAGCATACCAGGTCTACATAAAACCACGTTCCTTGCTGAATCCAAGTTTGCCGTAGGGGAGCAGGTTCATGAATGACAGATTATGGGAGTTTATGTGCTTTAAAATGGTATCGCTATAGCAAGTAATAGAAATCACTTTGTCAGTCTGTAACCCTTGTGCCATCACTTCAGAGATGCATGTATTCAGAACTAGGAACGCAAGTTGGTTCTCTGTTATCAGGGAGCTTTACCTGTAGAATGGGAGACCTAGAATGGTTTCTTTTTTTATCTTCTGCCATTGTAGAAATCTTACATTTGATTTGTACATATGGTTTGTGCTCTTAAAAATAAAAGATGTTTAGAATTATGAACACTCTTCCTCTGGTAGGGATTCAGTCATCTGGCAGTATTCCATTGAAATAAGATTGTTGGTTTCTCTAAATATTCAGCCCTGGATACACATAGTTTTCTTGGAAGGAATTGGTCTTTGTCCCAAGGGATGGTGTTCATAATTCTTTGTATGATATTGGTGGTACTATCTGCTAGATGTTCAATAACCTTGGCATTCATAATGGATATCTGACCTTACTAAAATTTTCATCTCAACTTGCAGGGTGCTGGTGGAAGGCCAGGCTTTGGTCGTGGAGCTGGCAGCTTTGGCGCTGGACCTGCAACTAGTTCAAATCTCCCATGAGGGCTTCCACTACTCAATCTAAAAGAATTTTTGTAACTTAGAAATGATCATCAGAATTTTGAATATCATGGCTGTTTTAGATTGAGAGTTGAAAGGAAAATGAATCACTATCCTTTTCAAGATGCGGACAGAATCATTGTATGTTACCCTGAGTTCTATACTTTCACCTTGGCGAATGTCTAGAATGTTAACGGGTTTCCATTAGTTTTCCTTTCCTGGGGATGTTGTATCGCCCAGCACCTTGATAATCAGGTATGACAAACAGCAGATCAGTTCTGAGGGTATCTGGCGGATCAGTTATTGGGAAAAAACCCTGAAAAGGAAATTGAGCTGCGCACTGGTAATTTGTTTGTATTAGAGACTCATGGTTTTTCGTCTTTCGCAGCAGGCCTGCAGGTCGTTAGCTTCAGACACTATTAAGCTGCGCTCAAGGTCAATGACTCCTTGTCAAAAAAAAAAAAAAAAAAGGTCGATGACTCCATGATACACACATGGGGTCAATAGTTATAACCAATTTGGAAACCAAACAGCCAATAAATTGTACTCCGTACATCAGATCTTGAAAAACTTGAATCTTGATTCCATGACCTTTTCGAAGAGCAAGTCTGCTGATTTCCGATCTACTCAGTAGCATTTCAAAGAAAACAGAGCTAATAGTAGTCTCCAAGTTTACAATTGCCGTCTTATCATCTTCTGTGTGTCCAACTTGTAGCCCAGTGATTCCCCTTCATGCTTGCTAACGTTATAGCCTGCAAACTCAAACTGCTTCGAGCTTACATGGATGCTGGTGATATGGTCTCATTCTTTTTGAGGAACTGTTTATCTTTTTCATTTTTGGCCAAGTATTGCAGTTCTTAAGCTTTCTTTTTCTTCATATAATTTGATCATTCATAATTAGGCCATACTGATGACTCATCCACGGTAGCAGAAGTAGTTCCATAAGCGGAGAAGACCTCTAGCAAAGAGAAACAACGGAAACAAAGACAACGGCTAAACCAGCACTCAACAACAATACAGCAGAATCCTCCAAGATCAGACTCGCAGACACAAACTGTTTCCAGAGACTACTGCAGAAAGGGTAGAGCTATACTGACACCCGTTTTCATACTCAGGATGTTCCTAGAAACTCGTCTTTCAACTCGACAACTTGGTGTCTCTCGTCAAATTCCTCCATCTTGCTCTCCTCGGCAGGACCTTCCTCCAAAGGTGGCGTCTCTTCATCCTTGCCAGTTTCATCCTCATCAGTGTTGAGGTCGAGTTTCAACATTTGAGTGAATCCTCGCCCCAAAGGTGTTAGGATCATCAAGGCTGAAACCAGAGGATAGAAGGGCAGTCTCAGACACAAGCAGCACGAGATCCTTGACAGACTTGTCATTTTTATCAGCTTCAGCTCTCTTCCTCAGCTCCTCCTAATTCTATTGTCTGGATTAATCTCCATTGTCTTCTTGCTTGACATGTAGGCACTCATTTTTGTGTCCCTCAAAGCCTGAGCCTTCATGATCCTCTCCATGTTTGCAGTCCATATATACTCCCCAGTCACAAGAACACAATGGGAGTCAACAATTTTGTCAGACACCAGTACTTTTTCCACCTTGTCTCCGACTCTCCGAGAATATCCTTGATCACTTTGCACAGATTCTCAAAGGATTTTTTTTCTGCTTCTCCTCTTCGGTCTCATCGATCTTTAGTCCTTCCTTGGTTGCAGACACGAGCTTGCGCCCTTCATACTCTTTCAGTTGCGTGACAGCATATTCATCAACAGCATCGACCATGAACATGACTTCATAGCCCTTCTTCTTGAGCCTCTCTAGGAACAGGGACTTCATATCTTTCTGGCCCTCTTTCATTCTGGTAACAATCCTTCAAGCTGGTCATCTCCTTGCCACTTTTGGTTGAGTAGTACCTCAACAGCTCCGCAAGTTTACCCTGTTCTGGTATCCTCATGGATTCCTAACTTGAGATTTTTGGAAAATGCATCATAGAACTTTGCATAGTCCTCTTTATTTTAAACAATTTCATTGAACATCTCAAGGCCTTTTTTGACAAGGTTCTTCCTGATGACCTTCAGGATCTTGTTCTGCTGTAGCGTCTCACGAGAAATGTTTAAGGGCAAGTCATCTGAATCAACCACTCCCTTCACAAATCCCAAATATTCTGGAATAAGTTCTTTATAGTTGTCCATAATGAAAAGCCTCCTCACGTACAACTTGATATTGTTCACTTTCTTCCTGATGGTGTCGAAGAAATCAAATGGCGCCCTCCTTGGGACAAAAAGGATAGCCTTTAACTCCAGCTGTCCATCAACTGAGAAGTGTTTCCAGTGAAGAGGATCCTCCCAGTCAAATATCAAGCTTTTGTAGAATGCACAATATTCCTGTTTAGTGACCTCATCAGGCTTCCTCAGCAAGATAGGTTTCTGCTTGTTGATCAGTTGCCAATTTGCCATTCATGAGTGACCTCCTTAATCTTCTTCTTCTTGCCTTTATTTTCCTTGTCTTTATCGACATATTCAACATCGCCCTCTTCATCCTTCTGTTCCTCTTCCTCATCATCAGCGACTTCTTTTTCAGTGGTCTTCTCCACCCATAGATAGATTGGGTAACTTATGAATTCAGAGTGTTCTTGATAAGGTCCTTTATCCTCCTTTCTTCCAAGCTAGTACTCCAGCTGAAATACACGAGTAATGTAAAACACATTGGTGAACTAAAGATATCATAGATTCATAGAATGTGAACTACACAACACAGACATATGTCAAAGTTCAATACAATGGACCACTTCATGACAGCCAAGAATGGTGTCTGACAATTCTGCAGACAAACTTCACAGCAGACTGAGTTACGCAGCCCTCAAGTATACTAACCAAGTGTAAAGAGTCACTGTAGATACATCTACATCATCAATTGGGGATGTAGCTCAGATGGTAGAGCGCTCGCTTAGCATGCAAGAGGTACGGAAATCGATACCCCGCATCTCCAAGGACACTACAAATAATGGTCCCTTTTTAGGCTCTCGTCTTTCTTTTAAAGTCCTTCCCTACCCTAACAGGCAGATATACACACACTGACACATACATTAGGAAGAAAAAACAGTATGGGGAGACCACTTGTAAACAAAACTTTACCACATTGTCTGTCTTTGCATGTCACAAACAATCACTCAATCAGTGACGTAGACAGGAATTGTAAGGCATGGGGTCATATATCATATAAACACATAATACTACTGTCACTGTTATATGATTTCTGATAACTTGCAGATAATCCTAACATATTTTTTCATCAATAACATTAAATTTAAGAATATACAGTAATTATTGTTACATGCAAGGGGATGTAGCGCAGATGGTAGAGCGCTTGCTTAATTAGCATGCGAGAGGTACGGGGATCGAGCAAATTAGCAAGTTCCTCTCAGCATACCAATCTAACCACAGTTCCAACCAACAACATTTAGGAACACAATACTGAAGTTACTACATTGTTAAATATTATCTACAGGTAAAACTACCAACAAGTGGGGATGTAGCTCAGATGGTAGAGCGCTCGCTTAGCATGCGAGAGGTACGGGGATCGATACCCCGCATCTCCACTGGCATCTTATTTTTTGGTCCTTTACATCATTTTCTTTCTTTTTTCTAATGAGAGCACTGACACCCAACAGGCCAACATTGTCCACTGTTCTAATGGTAATACAGTTTCTCTGCATGCCAACACAATGTTGCTCAGGAAAACAAGCTTACAAAGCTAGTTCTCAACAATATTAACTCTGTCCACGGTCCACCAGTTGTAGCAAACTAGCAATTCCGTCTCGCTATTCTAATGTATCCACAGTTCCACACCAACAACATTATATTTTCGGAACACAATACTGAAGTTGCTATCTTGTGAAATATTATCTCTAAGTAAAACTGCCAACATCTGTGGGGATGTAGCTCAGATGGTAGAGCGCTCGCTTAGCATGCGAGAGGTACGGGGATCGATACCCCGCATCTCCACCATAATATTAACTTGTGGTCATTTTGGACCATTTTTCTGTCAAAAAAATAAAATTTGGACCATTTTCATGAGAACACTCGACAAGTGACAAGTTGACAACCCACTACAGCATGGTCCTAATAAGAGTAAGTGTTTCAGTTTTGTTTCTTCTAAGAAGTGTTACCGTTTCTTTGCATGCGAGCAAAATTCTCTTCAGCAGACTAAGCTAGTTCTGAAACAGTACACAGCTTATCCACCACTATTAGTGATTCCCTATTAACATCCCAATATTATCCACACCACACCAATATAGACAATACTGAAATTGCCATCTTTTTGTAAGTAGTACAAAACTACTCAGCAGATATGGGGATGTAGCTCAGATGGTAGAGCGCTCGCTTAGCATGCGAGAGGTACGGGGATCGATACCCCGCATCTCCAAATCTTTTTCCCTTTCCCTTTTTCTATATTAGCATAGGCTACATATATGATGAATAACTCTGAATATTCCGAACTTCTAATCAAGCAGTACTTTTGGAGCTATGCGCAAATATTTACCCACATGTAAACTGCAGCAGGAGCTCATGCCATGAAT
>CAAKMY010039544.1:0-11122 GCA_901111285.1 Corrigiola litoralis
TAGTATCTTGTTAGTGGGTATGGGTTTGGGAAAATATAATATGGGTGAGCAGTGTATAAGTGCATGGAGCATCATGTACTGGGTGCGCAGTATAACAATTGTAAGAATTGTCCTAAATTTGTCCAATTCAATGACATAATATCTCACAATTTTCTATATCCCATATAACTCTATTAGACCCCCTCTCAAACTCATGGTAATTTGCTAAAATTTTCATGAGTTTGCCAAATACAATCATCTTTTCCGTTGAGTCACATCAAGTCGTCGTTTGAAATAAATTTCACAACTTTTTGTCAAAACCAACTATTAATGTACCGCGCGAATTGTTGGCCAGTTATAAGGCCATTCCTTTGTGAACTATAGTTGTGGACAAATATTAGACAAGTAAAATTTTAGCAATAGTTTTCAATACAAATATAATAGTGTACTTTATTTCTATAGTATTTCTTAATTCATAATTGTGATAAGACACTTGTGATAAATTGAAAATAGATATAGAATATCAAGTAACGACAATATCTAATACTCCCTCCATTTTCACCAATTCTTTACATATGCTTTTTCACATTTGTCGAGATCATGATTTGACCATTAATAACTCAAAATATAAAATTGATACAACTATAAATCTATAATGATTGGATGTTTAATTAAGAATACTTTTATATGGTTATATTTTTATATTTTTTCATATTTTATATTTTTAGTTATTAACGGTCAAAGTATGATCCCAAATAGTGTCAAAAAGCAAATGTAAAGAATCGGTAAAAATGGAGGGAGTACTAAAATGCGAGAAAGTACTACTCTAGATCTCACCAGGAAATTTGTCATTACCTTCGCATCTAATTCGATGCATAATTTTCTTAGAAGACCATTAAGGAAAAGTACATACTAATAATAGAAAGAAGAAAAATACGCGCGCAGTCAAACAATTACCCCGCAAGACATAGACTAAGAATAAGTCAATGGTCTACAACTTGTATGCAACGTGCAAAGTCGTTAGTCATAAAGGCATAGAACATTATATATACCCTGCTATATGGATTACGTATTTGCTACGTGACTAATAATCTCACTCTCAATTTCTCAAAGCAAAGAGAAAATACAATGGTTAGATACTTGGGTCAGCTGAGTGTTATTAGTGGGAAGCATACAACATATGGTGATGGTTTTAAGTTATTTGGAAGCTCAGGTGGTTTGTTGGTATTCTTATGCCTCATTGTTATGTCTATCTCAGTCATATCCATGCTAGTATTTGCTTGTGCCGAAGGTGCAAAGAAGAAAAGACGGCGTGGTGGTGCTTGGGGTACTGGTGGCGGCGTGGCTGACTATAACGGTGGCGTGGTAGTTGGTACTGCTGGTGGGGGATGTGGTGGTGGCGGTGGCTTTCATGGTGGTGGTGGATGTGGAGGTGGAGGTGGTGGCTGTGGTGGCGGTGGCTGTTGAAATGGCAAACACATAGTCATGCAGCTTAATTGTATAGCTTCTTATATCTTCATCAACTTGTCTTACTAGGGTCGTTGTCTTTTTTCTACCCTAATACTTTTGTTTTCTTTGGCAAACTTTTGCCCACTGTAATTATTGTGAAGTTATAGCATCGTCATTCGTCACTCGTCAGCCATTTTCATGCACATGTTGTCGTTTGTACGTATGTAATTACTGGTGTTGTTATAAAACTTGTAAGTATGATTTTGGGCATGTGAATTTCTAGTTCTTAGTGCATAACTGCATATATTGTCTCGGACAGTTTTCTACAATAATATACTCCGTAAGTCACAACCATATTTTAACATAAAGTCCCTCATGCACACCTCAAAAAGAACGAAAGAGAACAAAGCGAAAGTAAAAACCTTTTGCACATCACATCTTTCGGGTCCAAATGTCCGGTATACCAAATCCCAAGCTCAATTAGGCTTTAAAAATACACACTTGGCTTGTTTATGGAGCTGAATACTCAAATGGACTAGGCTCGTCCACAACAATGATTAGGACATGAACTTCTTATAAAAAATGACGCTTCGGAGAATTATTAATGTGGGTGCCAAGTGTTCGATGTCTCAGTTACTCTCCATGTTCCTTCTGGTTTGTTTTGTGCGTAACTCTGCATAAGGGATGAGCTTCTATTCTCAATAATGAACGCAATTTCTCATATTCTCAGTCTCATGTGACCGAAACCATATCTATACGACTATATGGAATGATGTAAAATAATGACGAAGAGGAATTTATAGTTTAAATTAATTAAAATGGTATCTACAGTAATAAAATAGTAGACACTATATAATCTATCCATCGATCTAAGCCTCTTGTCATTACTACGTTTTTAAAGCCAATTTCCTTTTTCTTTTCAATTCTTGAATTCATTTTAAAACTTTTTCAATCCCATTATACTAGGAAACCTCTTTTTTTATAAACATATCAATATATCTCCTTCTCCTTGGAATAACCTTCTAAGTGGTGTGAAGAGTCATTCGATAACGAAATACAATGATTTTGTGAGTATTAGCCCGGATAGAGAATGGGTTTTGGATGCTTTGGAGTTGGGTCATAGTGCTTCCGATGATGATATTTTCAAGAGAATGTATGAGTTTCAAGCTAACGGGAAAATAAGGATGTCAAAAAAAGTTATTCGAAATTTGGAAGGGGTCTCCGAAAAGCTCGTCAAAAGGCTACTATTTGAGTGATGGTTCATGGGTGTTTTCGATTATTGTGGTGAGCCGGATTTTCTCCAGATGAAGGTGGTTTCATTTCGCGGTATCATATAGGCATTTCTCAATAATGTTCGTTTGATAGGTTGAGCCTTGTTAGCGGGTGTGGTTATAGTATATCTTGTGGTTCTCTTGGTTTTGGTGTAGGAATATCCTTGTTGTTTGTTTTCTTTTAGGTGGTTATTATGGGTGATGGTATTTCATGTTATTGTTCTGTTACAGTTGGTAGTTGAAGTTAGTTACATTAGTGATGTCGTGTCAGCTGTAACAGAATCAGTTAGGATTGTAACTGATTCTGGTATTATGTTATTAGCTTAGTTCTATAAATACTTTGATCAACAGTTGTAATAGTTGTTCAGATATTAATAAACTCTCATCTTCTCTTCTATTCTACTTTCTTCTTCTCTCTCTAATTATCTTCTTAATTCTCATTCTGTTCTATTCTCTCATTATTCCTTATTCATTTCTCATCACAAATACAGTCAACACTATTCCACTGTATTATGTTCATGAGGTGTTTTGGGTGTAAGGAACTATGTTCTATAGGTGTTTGTACTCATTCTTGAACCTGGGGTGTTTTCACACACTATTTAGATATTTTAGCCTTCAGTATAACCAAAATTTCATCCAAAAAAAAAAAAAAAAAACCAAAGAATAAGTCTTTGAAAAGGTTAATTTACGAAGAACATTCGACGAGTAAAAGGATGTGAAACGGACCTCAGCAGAAGAAACGTAGAAAACTACTCAGAGGCACAGCAAGTACATAAAATAGTGGGATATGGAAGGAGTTGATGATGATCCCATTTTTCTCAATGAATAGAAGAAATTGGAGAACGAGCAAAAGATACTTCAGTCATTATAGAAACGGCATTTCTTGTTGTACTCCAATTCTTTAGGATTGAGACTAGTTCTTTCCGTCTACCTGGTAAGGATTTCTTAACTACATTAGATGTCAAACTAATCCACATTAGGATCTAAAGGCAAATGGGTGAGGCTCCATGACTAATAGGTACTCATCTGAACTCAAAATCTAACTCCCGTGAGATATTTTGTATTGTGCTGAACTGTCTATGGTACACTAAAAAAGCACAAAAATAAAAGAAATTGAAAGAAAGGTCACTAGTCAAAATTTCGAGTCTTGTCACAGAGAGCAGCTGTGACGTGGAATGCTCTTTAAACTTTACACTAGCACTGTCACGCAGAAACTACAGATCTTAGGCCCTTCGCCTCAAGCGGCCTGTGTGATGATGTCAATCTAATATACAGTGCAACAACTATTATTCTTACATTAATTTGATCTTTATACAGCACAGCCCAGATTCAACACTTTCAATCCTGCTGGCTTCTACTTATAAGATATTGGACCGGACCTTGAAACAGCAAATCGTGGAAGAGGACTAGGCCCAGTGCTTCCTGATGTTGATCCTTCACTGAACTTCACCTTACGACTTGAACTGTAATCTAAAGGGCCAGAACCTCGAAGATTACGATATCTTCTGTCATTACCTTGGACACTTCCAGCTTCATCATATGATTGCTCTCTACCAAGGCCGGATGATGCTTTATAACCAGACTGATCAAAATATGGCTGAGCCATGTCACCTCTCAGCTGTCTGAATGCAGGAGAAGCATGCATAAGAGAAATTCCGGGTGAACTCCGAGGTGATGCATTTCGTACAACCAATGGCATAGAGGAAATATTCCCATAGTATTGACAATATAATGACCGAATGATAGAATATGGAATGCAGTCCTCCAGTGAGCTTCTTGGAAGATGAGGAGAGATTTCACACAGCTGGTCCAGGAAGATAAGCTTAGGTGCTAGATCAGATCTTCACAAGGAACAAATGAAGTGTCAGCATGTGCCGAAGCCTTAAACCCATACGAGCGCAAGTAGATATTGGTAGCCAACTATAATTTTAAGAACTACAAAAAGAAAGTACTTTTCAGACACATAAGAGAGGAGCAGCAGTTTTTTGGCACAAAGAAAAGTTTTCTTTTCCCTACAGTTTGCCAATTATGTTGAATTTTTCAGAACAAAAAATGCTGAACCAAGCTTTCCTGATTCCAAAAATATTCATAAACTATCAACTCCAGATAAACCTGAATTATTGGCACTTAAGGATGTTTTCTAAACAAGCACATCATTCAAATTAAATCAACCTAATAAGTTCGGAATCCTATATTGTCTTTTAGAAGACCATTTGTGTCATCACTAAGAATAAAGAGATATTATGGTACCAGACGTTTTACAAGCTCGTGAGCTGGTAAGGTAGTTGAATGAAATTATCTGCATCGATGTTGAAACTAAAATTCAATAAATATAGGAAACACCCTAATTCAACCTTTTCCATGTTGGTCATGGTTTCCAGCATATAACTTATCCCAATCAGACGAGCCTTTGCTAGAAACCTGTAACCCAAGATGCAGCTGTTTCCAGGTTATTTGAAAATTGTGGTGAGACAACGGTTTTAACTTGATAAGGAATAATAGCAAAATTGTTATCAGGTTATAACAAATAGTTCCAAAGTGATTGCTCAACTCTTATCATATGTATATAAGTTCACGGAAACAAATTAGCATACACTATATGCTTCTTTTAGACTTCTGAACCATGAGAGCATGCATTATTTGACTTGAGGAACATAGAGTGTCCACCTATACCGAAGGGAGCATGTATGACATTACACAAAAAATAGAATACCTTGGATTAGGGAAAGTACAATTGACTTTAGGTAGTTCAAAAAGGGATCCAACCACAACGAAATATCGTAACTGTACCTGTTACTATCGCTCCAGCAGTCAAGGATGATACCAGTCGACATCTTTATAAATAGCAGTAAAGTAGATTTTGTACTTGCTTCAGCTGTTAAAGAGCTTTGCATTTGACCCTGTAAATTCTCATCAATATGGCCATTGGTCAGCTGGCTTTCCTTTTCCATTCTAGCGTATTCATTTCCAGCAATCACCGCATTGATACATCTGGAAGAAAGTTGAATGCATTTTCGTAAAAGATCAATACAGGATCCACTTGCGTCAGAACAATTATAATCGAAAAGCTTCACAAGAAAGCATACAATATTATATGTGAGAAGAGGAGCAGAAAGAAACATTCTAATTATCCAGCAATCCTATTAAACTTTAAAAGAAGAACAGAACTAAGAGGCTTATAATAAGGCAATTCACAGGGGGTAAATATTGCCAACACTAATGTCTCGAAAAGCTAAGCATGAGAAAGTAATGCACTCAGATTATACCTTGCCAAGCAATGAATATTGTTGTTGAAACTGCCCGTATCTACGTTGAATGTTGTTGTATTCCAGACATTTGATGACATGAAAGCAGAAAATAAATAAGGTAACAAATTCCAGGAAGCATCATTTGCGACGCCTATGTCTTCCATTATTGATCTAACAAACTCAGTGTCATGATCATTCATGACACCAATGCCATTTGCCACCTCTTTCATTCTTCGAATGTCCTTTTTCTCAGGGACTTCCTTAGGTAAATGCTTTACAACACCTTCTAGCAAAGAATATATTAAAGGTGCATCTTCCTTCAGCACGTCACCAGCGGCTTCTGAAATAAGCTGATCGAAAGCTAGGGCTTGCCCTGCCTGAATACAAAATTCAACCACGGTATCCATGTCTACAATCTGCTTCGTATTAGCATCAGTTTCTACGCGATCACCAGAGTGCAAGCTTCCGGCAATAGCCTCCAAAATATCACGATTTGACCGTAATGAAGTGCCAATGCAATTTAAAAGTGCAGCAGTGTGCTCTTTCATCATTCTCTTCAGCTTGTCAACTCCATAACTACCAAATAGACGAATGAAAGCTTGCAATTCATTCATGTCACTCACAGACTCTGCAAAATAACCACCGATGGGTCTTGTGCTCCTAAAGCATTTGCGGATTGGTACAAATAGGACACCAGCACCTAACACATCCTTCACAATGTTCTCAATGTACCAGTTGCAAATGGTTTCAGTGGCTAATCCTGTATGCAGACTGGCAGGTTTGTCAAACAAGTGAAGAGAAGCAATTGGCCCACCGAAAACTTCTGCGAGTAACATTTCTCTGATGCCCTGGGTCAAATCCATGCTGACATGCTGCTCCGCAAGATGGATTATACTCATATGTCTACGAACCAGAGATTCCAGAACTGTAGGACGCTGAAGGTCATTCTCTGTTTTAAGCACAGAAAGGAATCTCCTTCTGAAGTTCCCAAGGATGCATTCTCTCATGTACTGCACAAATCAGAGTAACAGCACACCTGAAGTATGAGGATTGAATATGAAATGTAGCATGACATAGAACTACCAGTGAGGCGGCTAAAGCAAGGCCTGGATGAGTCAAAATGTCTGCACTAAGTATATTTGCGTCATGCATAATCTTTAGGGCACCATAATCATATTTATCAATGCTAAGTGATCCTTGCTTTTCTCCTGAACCGTGAGTCCGTGACCCATCATGGAATGAATTTTACTAGTCCACTCAAGTCTACTAGTCACCCTACCAGAATTTTTTCGAGGGCAAGAATTGAAGGGGTAAACAAAAAGGACTGAATAAGGGTCAGCCTACAACTACATAGAAAAATGGAACAAAACTAGGTCAATCCTTAGGCCAAAGAGAGCTTGGTTTCCTAAAAATTGCCGTTAACCTTGCCATCAGACATTACAGGATGCTAATCTTTTCAAATTATTAGTGAGGCAAAAACTTGTGAATGCAAAGCAGAGGAAAAAGACTAAAGAAGTAGGTAGCTAAAGTTCCTAGCAAAGGAACCTTTCTACTGTATTCTTGTAATCACAAGTGCAAGTGATTAGCTAAAGTTTCTGGCAAAGCAACATTCCTACTGTATTCTTGTCATCAAAAAAGCAACAAGCAGAAAGATGAAGCAGAATCCTCACCTCTCTCAAAACAAAGACATGATTTAGCACGCATATGGGCTCCATATCATTCAGAACAGAGCACAGATTTGTTAATCTCTGCATAGCAGCTTCTAACCTGACACAGAAATAATTAAAATAGAGTTGCTATGTTGCTACTTAAAAAGAATCACAGATGAGAGAGGGCTTACATTTTAATAGAACTATTATTTTCAGGATAGCTCTCACTGCCAGGCATTCCAGATACTCCTCTAGGGGATTTGGAAGATAAAACAGAATGTCTTGACGAGGAATTCAGGTAAATAGCTGCTTGTTCAGGGAGAAGCTGAACAATGATTTAGGTAAGCTGTCAGAAACTTCTCAAGTACAATAATGTATTAAGGAAAAGGAAGCACAAACTGGCACTAACCTGCATCTCCAGAGAACCAAATCCTCCTTCAGAATCAAGAATATTGATTAAACCTTCCAGTCCACCCATGATAGATTCAATGAGGGACTCCACATAAAGAACGGCGTCTCGCCCAACTTTAGTGACCTGAACTCACAAGTGTAAGCAAATTTAGAAGATCGATCACTCCTACTTGCAGAACCTAAAGACTGCAGCATCTAGTGAATTTCCTTTTGCCTTGATGGAAAAATTGTTATACAATTTTACAAACAAAGAAGTCCTCATAGCTTAAGAAATACATATTACTCCCAACCTTTTGTAATTCGGACTCCCTGGAGGGCACCTGCAATTAGCACATCACAAAGCCCAAATAAGGCCCTAGCCCTCATACACTATCAATGGAATGAAAGACTCCCTCAAACACGTTGAGGTTAAGCCTCATCCAGATACACCAGAATACTACAAGTCTAGCACATTGCCAAAGCAACCTCCTTTACTTGCTCCACCCCTGACCCCAAAGCTCAACTGAAGAAAATCCACCATGGAGCTAACAAATACACATTGCTCCTGTTGAAAGCCGACCAGCTTATGCCTAAGGTAGTATACAACATCACAATGTTGAAAAGATGAGACCAATATTCACTTTTCTTTCGACACACAATACACACATTTGGACTAAGAGCAGCCCCATGTCTTTAAACACTACAAATTGTTTAATGTTAATCCTCCCTCAAACCATAGCACAGCAAAAAGGCGACGCCTTTACAGGAACTTCAGAGTTCCAAATACATTCAAGAGTAGTTTAAGATGATGTCAGCCTTTGCTAATGGCAATAAAAAGATTTTACAATTGAAAATCGCCGAAGAATCTGCCTTCACATACTATCCTCCTCAATTCACCAAGAGAGAAACTACTTGTAAAAGTCTGTCCACCACTCCACCGCCACAATATAAAACAACCCATTGAAATGGGAAGTCCCTAGTGAACCCATATACTACCCAGTTAAGCCGCCCAGAAAGGGAAAGCCTTGCCACTTAGATAGTAGACGAAGTCGCATCGGAATAATATTTTATGTTTCTTTTATGTTTTCTTGGTGCTTTTAACATGAGCATGTCCAGTTATTTCTGTAAGTTGGTTCTATTGCTTGTCACCCAGTCTGCACCCTATTCCCCCGCCCCCCCCAAAAAAATTCCACTTCTAATGTGCATTATTATTGTAACTCTCTTATAACTTAAAAGTACACTTTTATCACAGAGACACAAACACCAGTGTTTTCCCTTCCAAATCCTAACCCCAGAAGCATAATCGACATAGAAGCATTCGGACCCTTGTCCCACCTCTGTACACCAAATAACATTTTAAATTTTCCATACACAAACAGCAGGCTCATGTTAAATAATAAAGCGCGCTTACATGTCTTCTGATTGGTACACAGACACAGAATAAGTTCTCGGTTAGTAGAATACCTCCTCAGGAAGAATGTGCGAAGCACACTCTGGAAAACTGCTTGCAACCCCCAACCATGCACAGCAGTGCTGAGGACGTCCTTCAGGACCAAACATGGTATTCCTGAAAACCTGCATCAATAACACAACAAACATATATGGCACTTCGGAAGCGAATCTACATAGCTTATGCACAACAAAACAATCAACCAGTATGGATTCTGCTGTAAGAAGAGTCCAGGGAGGCCCAAAATCTGTAGTCTCACTCTCAATCTGGGAAGAGTGCACCTTTTCTAAAGCACCCCAAAAATTTTGCGAGAGTAGAAAAACATATGTAACTTAGTTTAAATAGATTAATAGCAAGATAATTTAGGTGCTTGTCTTCCAGGGAAGTGTTCATAATGAGAACTGTTGCAGAAATCCAATCCAAAAAAAACTAACCGATGTAAGATGCTGATGATAGAAATATAGTTTCTTAAGGCTGCCGTGCTTTGATAGCTGCAATTCAAGCTCATCAACACACCTGCATATCATCACTATAACATATAAAATCTTCTTTAACATTTGTCTTCTGTGTAGCAACATGTAGAACTCCAAAAAGGTTTAAAATATGGCTAGTCTAAATTACTCTTTGTTAATGGACACAGACCTGAGTTGAAAGAAGAACTATGTCAGACACAAATGCATGTTCCTAGATTTCAGTCTCACAAAAAGACAGGTCATCAAACAGTGCCATCGTTAGTAATAAATCCTCCATACAATCAGCTACTGTTAGCTGCCTTTGCACAGCTGACAGACACTTCTGTCAAACTCAATGCACCCAAATAGCTGCAAAGATCTAACAGAAAACCGACTACGATACTGAACAGAACCTAAAGAACTATTTTAATAGATTCTGTAAATACAAATGGAAGGTTAAACAGAGGAGGACAAGGACTCCTCCAACAAAACTATAAATGAAAACAAGCGTGCCAATTACACCTTGTATCACTGAAAAATATACCAGGGACATTTCCCTTAGTTAGGTAGAAAACTTTCTTTCATAAAGCCACTTTAACTCTAACTAGGTTACAAAATATCTTATCATTCCCCTCCATCCAGGACACCGTAAATATAGACAAGAACAATGATGTCTATAGTAGTTTCCTTCCTTAATCCTCCCAAGTTAACAACTGACAGAGGGCACTTGATCTCATTACAATTATTGCATGAGACAAGCTAATCGAAATTTGTGATAACTTTTAGGGGATAAGTAACAAATGCAATATTACTTTAATTTCTATGTGGGAGTATTTTCTTGAAGGAATTCAGAAGTCCCACTTTTCTGCCAAAAAATATTACACACTATAGCACAAACAGGACAAGTTGTCAGAAGTGTCAAAGAAGCGATTTTCACTCACATAGAGGCATGCTCATTAGTCATTACCAAGAGTCCTCAATCAACTGTCATGCAGCAAAATTTATGCCAATCTAAGCTTCTCTAGTCTAGTGGGTAAAGTGGCCTCTTCCATTAAAGAGGGTCTTTCTGAATGGTTTCCATGTTAGTATGGAAATATGGCCACACAACAATGCTCTAACCTCTGAGCTAAGCGGGCCCCGCTTAGCTCAGAGGTTAATATTTGATTCTGTGTTCAACTTGGAATCGATTCACAAAAATTATTCCATTTTTTCGTTTCCTATTCTAAATTTCGCT
>CAAKMY010039548.1:0-25479 GCA_901111285.1 Corrigiola litoralis
TGGGGTCGGGAGTTTGCGGTGGGGTGGGTGGTCGGGGAAGGGGTGGGGTCAGGGGTTAGCGATGGGGTGGGGTCGGGAGTTTGCGGTGGGGTGGGTGGTCGGGGCAGGGGTGGGGTCGGGGGTTTGCGGTGGGGTCCGACAGGTGGGCAGGATGAGGTGGGGTTGGGCAGGGTGGGGGAGTTTGGGTTGGAGGAGAGTAGTGTTTGTGTTGGAGGTTTAATTAATTCATTAAGTTTCTCTCCCTCAAAGATTAATTATCTCACTCTAACAGAAAACTTAACACCGTTTGGGTTTGGGAGTGTTTTGCCCCATAAAGAGCAAAAACACAAACCTCGGGGTGATATAAAAAAGTCGAAAAATGACAGGGTGATTATAAGAAAAACGCGAAACCACAGGGTGACATAAGGAAATATCCCTAAAAATTACTCATATGCTTTGGGCCACTAGGCAGAGTCTTGCCCAGTTTTTGAAGAATCAAGCACCTAAAGGGGATAAAAGACATCTTTTTGCAAAAAATTAGTAATATCCATTGCCCTTGGGACCTCAAAAATATCGACAACATCGCAAAATCACATAAGATTTGTCAAAAGCAATGACAAAAATCTGCCTTGATAAAACTGCAAGTTACTTGTGTTTCAACAGAAAATTGTATTGATCAATGACAATAGACCTAAATATCTAGCCAAAATACTTGAGCTCCACATCATTGTTTTCTTCCCCTTCCTTTCTTTGATGGTTGTGCCTCCATTTGTTCTTTCCCAGTGACTTCAGCTATATCCACTGCAGAAAGCAAGACATGACAATATACATTAGCAGAGACATCTTGCCAAAACTCCGAAAACAAAGTCAAAGCAATTCGCAGTAAAGGACATTGAAGTAAACAGCAGCAGCAGTAATCTTGGCAGAGCCAAATGTCAGAAAGGGGTTGCAGCGAACATATCCCGCTCTTTCCTCCCAGTCACCAACCCCACAAACTCAAGGGGAAAAGAAAAATAATACTAAATGCTTAAACTCATTGATTCAACTATTATATTGCCTTTTCCTTCACACTGACTTAAAGATCACAACAACATATATTCAAATCTTTCCCATGATTTCCACTCTTATCAAACTAGCATCTTTCAACATATTTCAGAAAATGAATGTGGAATAATGCGTCATACCTTCAGGACCTCGGGCCATCAAAGCAAAGAATATATTGTTTAGCTTCTCCATCTTCTTTGCATCCTGTGCTTGGTCGGTCTTGAACTTGAGGCACTGATTCAATTTAGCAAAAATGAGAGGCTCGCTACAAGGATCCATACCAACCATCAATTTCTACTGAAATTAGCTTTCAACAGACAGCGTAAAAGTAAAAACATTCTGTTCCAACACAACCTAAATCTAGCTAGATGTAGATCACATAAAAAGCATTCAAGACAAAGTCAGAAATCAGATTGCAAATTAAACCAAAAAAAAAAAAAACCCATTAAAAGCAAAGAGCATCTTCAAGGAGATTACATTACATTTGTGTTTGGTAAATCTATCCTGACGCTCCTATTTTAAAGTGCCCTATGGTATTCCTGTGAGATTATGGAAGGTCAAAAGGAGCTCTAGATATCAAGTACTTGACTTAATCTACCAAAATATAGTATCGAAACCAGAAGCTCCTATTTTAAATTGCCAAATTCCTGCTTTTCTAAAATCCACATCCTTCTCTCCACCTTATTTCTCTTTCACTCTTCAATTTTCAGATTCAGAGCATAAACAACCTTTTCAACTAACCATGACAGGCTCTGACGCCAAAGAGTCATAAACCACGATAATGAGGGATCAAGTCAGTTCGTCTTTTCGCCTTTATAAATATCCTTACTGAACATCAAAATCTTTCTACATAAAATCAGCAACGGAGGATCAAGCTTGCTTTTACAGATCACAACCTGCCAAGCAACCTAAACAAGGACCTTCTAAAGGCAGCATATATATCATGGAAAACTAGAAGTGGTTTCAGCCACTTTTTAGTGCCTAGCCATGAGTCCTCAACTATCTCACTTCTCTTTTTGCTACTTTCTCTTTTTGCAAAATTTCTTAGAATCAACCTCTGTACTCTTCTTAGCTGATAACGGGGGTAAGGCAACATATATCTTGACTTCCTATATTCATAGTAAGTGAATTTTGCTGACATCACGAATTCAAGTAGAATACCAGAAACAAAACGGAGTGAGGGAATCTAAACTGTTGAACATAGCAAGGCTACGCTTCCCATAGACGTCTCTATGGTCACATACATCCACAAAAGAAACAATTAAAATTATGGAAACCGGAAAGGCTGGCAAGTGGAAACACAAATGCTTTTTAACGTTGTGATTAATGCTAGCAGCAAAATAACTTTGAAAGGTTAGAACCAAGAGCTGAAATCCGAAGTAGATATGCCCAGAAATATATCCAAAGACTCACTGCTAACTTGTCTCATACTACAAAATCCCATCAACCAGTTAAATTAATTAAAAAAACCACCTCTCTTCAACTTCTTTCGTATATGTCTTGCAGAAAAAATGGAAGCTCAGACGTCCAAGTCCAACAGAGAGATAATTAGCACAGAGCAGCAAAGCACTGTCATAACAGACGCTGAAAAAAACATCCCTACTCTTTAGTACCCACATTGTCCACAAACTAACCTTACAATTGTATATCCAGTCCCTCAATTGTCGCACAGCTACATGACAATTAAGAATCCACTCTGGCTCAGACTCCTAAAGAAAGCAGTTTATCAAACACCCCAATCAACCACCGACCAGTAATCATTCCCCAACTACATATAACTTCCTCTCGAAACACGACCCTATCAAGAGATAGTCTTGACGAGACTCAATATACAAAAACAACTGCTTCAAAAAACTACCCCGTCCTCCCCACATACAATTCCTCGACCCACAGTCGCTTAACATCCGTTCCTCCTCTACCATCCCCTTTAAACATTCCCTAATTCCTCACACATTCTCCTAAAGTCTGAAATGTATTCCTCAAACACATTGATAACCAATTCACACCAAAATCATATACATCCATATCAGATACAAACTCCAAATTTATTGCACTAGAACTCAGCTCGTAAACAATAAAGTACTCAACTTTGGAAACAATTCTTTACTCAACATTGTCATAGAATTTCAGGCATGATCATCCAAACATAACAGCAATACAAAACACAGATTACACGCACCCAACCCTACCAAGTTCCAACCTTTATCTACTCTTACTAACAGTACAATCTAACACATACCTAAACAAAACATATATCCTCAAAAAAATCACACAAAACACCAAAAAAAAGTGCAAAATTACCTCTTTGTTATCAGTAACTTTGAGGACCAACTTGCCATCACAGTGTCTATACTTCATCAAATAACGGGTCTGCATTGCAAATCCAAACCCATCAGAATTTACACTCAAAGAACCCAATTCTGCAAAAACTAAGCAAATCCCAATAAAAATATAATGCCATCAAATACAAACAACAAAAGAGTTAAAATTTATGGTGTAAGAGACATACAGATTCAGGATCATTGCGAAAGAGTTGCACAGATCGCTCTACAAATTCGTCCCATGAAGTAATGTACACCATTGTGCAACTTTTGAGGACTTTTTACTAAGTTTATGGACTCTTGGGTTTTAGAGGGGTGGCTTTGTTATTACCAACCCTCAACTTTATTCACACAAATTCTTAAGAAAAATAGTGCTTTTATGATGAAAGTAGACAAAGTTAAATCAAGGCGAATTTTCACTAAGTCCAACCCAAATGGGACATATATGTATTTTGTCGGGCTAGCATGGTTATGTTTACTTTTATGTTGGAAAAACGATCTTTTATCGGATTAACATGACTATGTTTACTTTTATGTTGAAAAAACGATCTTTTATCGGGCTATTATGACTATGTTTACTTTTATGTTGAAGAAAACGATCTTTGGGAAGCTATTAACTATAATAATGTTTGCAATAAGATTAAAAGTTGGTAACTGGTAGGGTCGTACCAGTTTATGGTTCTGATAATTTCGCATTATGAAATTTCGTGTGTAGTCATGATTTATGGTGAACTGGGGTGTCGGGCAAGCTTAATTTGGCTTTGGTTTTTGAACTTTCGGGTTTTGTCTATGCATTGGGTCAACCACATCTATTTTTGGGTCTTGATTTTGAGATGTTTATGGTAGAGCTCCAAGAGATTTGGTCGTGTCCATAAAACTGGATCAACTTTGTTAGCTCAATGCCTATGTACACTATGTGAGATGATACTCATATGCTATAGCGTTTTGGATCAATTAACCAAGAGGATTTTTCAACTTAACTAAATATCTAAAATTCAAGAATTTAAGAATACAGAACGGGTATATCTAGTGATTAAACTAGGTTTGCATTGAAGTGAAGATGGTTGGGCAAATAACATTAATCTAACTTTAGATAAATGGAAGTCAACAAAATTAAATGTTCTTTGGCTATTTATTAGGTTAATATAGGATAATTTTTTTGTAACCTTGTTTCAAATAAAGCTAACCTAAATTTAACGTTTTTTAATTGGCAAGTTGGCAACTCGTGTTTGTCCCTTATAATATACCATGTAACACAATCGATCACTTTCTTCAATTTAAACCTAATAGCTAGTACTAGTTCACAACCATGAACTGATTGCATCATGAATCATGACTTATGAGTATTCGATCAGACATATCATGTATCTTTCTTAATAGCCTACAAATATGTGTCTCAAGTAAATATCCCTCCCACAATTGCTGAGAAGTTTGAATTGAAAATCAAAAAGAACTTCACCTCTCTCTTTAATAAGTTAAGCCAACTAAATAGGCATATACATCATATGTGGATTGTATACCACAAACATTTTTAGTAAGTAGTGAGGATTGTAACTCCAATATCTTTTTACATTATTTCGGGAAAACATTCCACTCTGCCCTTTTGTATGAATAGAAACATTAGAAAAGAAAAATGTTAATTCCTAAGTACGAGTAACATACAAGACACAAGACTATTCCTAATACACAATATAGAAGAAGGCGTGAATTCAGAACAAAAACCTTTCCATTAAGTCTTAAGCACAAACATTGGACCAGGTTGAACCCCATTTTGTGAAGATCGAGACTATTACTCAGTCAAATACTTTACATTTCGGATTGATAGTTTCTTCATTAACACATTCTCCCTAGATCAACTCTTGTTTTCCTACTAGTAATTTCCAAGATGAAACAATTACAAGCTACAACTATGTCACCAACGTGCATGATAAGACAGGTGCTTCCCTCCATGCTAAGACAGCTTTACCAGACCTGCCTTAGCTCATATCCATCAAAGCTGCTACATCGTGCCGATTTGCAGAACGTCAAGGTCAAGAGAGCATAAAAAATGTCTAACGACCATTCTTTGTTGCGCAAGCAAATTCTGCTCAGGTCTTTACGTGACCGTGGTGCGAGTCATTGGTTCCCCACAAGATCAGAATTGACCATCTTTTAAGTTACAGCGTAAACATTCACCTAGGGATGTCTGCGGAATCAGAGTCCTGGCTTTTGATCCTAGTAGACTGGGAGATGAGCAACTGGTGAACTTTCTGCTTCAGCTGTAGGAACACAAGTATATAAAGATGAGAAGACAAGTTTATTAATCCAATCATAACAAATATAATAGCAAATGTTAATGAAAAAGGAGAGTATTACAAACAAATCATAAAACTGTCTGGATATCTAGAGTCTACACATGCAGATATCAATGAGGGTAAAAGTATCACCTCATCAAGACCAAGTCCGCTCTTTACAGATACACGAAGAGCTCCTGGAGGCCCAAATATCCGATATCTTGCCAAATCCGGATTATCGCTGGCCAAGTCCTCAGTTATGAAGACGGGAGGAGACTCACCCAAAAGGTCACCTTTCGAAACAACATCGAGCCAAAGATGATTGCTGAACCTTTGCCTTATTTCCACATATGTGGTGAACTGCATAACCATTAAACAAAGCAGATGATTTCCTGCTTCCCATTAGAAGTGCAACAGTGAAGACATTAACACTACCTAATATGGTTCCCGCTGACCTCTATAGTCTCCCTCTTTAGCATTTGACACTAGTCAGGATCAATTGATCACATATAGTCTTGCCATACTGGGATCCATATTAGCATTTAGAATTTATTTTAACAACAGGGAAGATGGTAAATACAATCAGAATGAAGCATTTCTAGAACTAAAGCCCTAGTTCATTGATTTTTTCCCCTAATTACTACATTATGTCTACTCGAACTTCAATTCTTTTTTATAATTCTATTTGCAAGTAAGCTAAGAGAATAAGTGACAAGTAACCATGCAAAGCCTATTCCAGCAACCTATAATTTCCGGGAGGAGTTGAGAAAAATATACTAGGAACAAAGACTCTCCCAACATACAGACTTCATTTGCACGGAACAACTAGGAAACTCTTCAAATTAAAAGAAGCACTCTTCAAATTAAAAGAAGCAAAGTGCTTGGACATGCTTGGACTAAACTAATAAAGAAACTATAGTATTATCTCCCATTCTTCTACAGTGTAGATACAAGCAGTTTTATTAAAAAGTACCTGGTCGGAAGGTGAAGTTCCACATTCTCCAGATAAATCATGAACATAGACTACTGCCGTTGGCAGATGAGAGAGGACAGCAAGAGTCAGCTTCTCCAAATTGTTCCTCTCCTCTACAGATTAAGCAAATAGAAGCATTAGAGTTTATTAGATGCAGTAACATTGACAAGCAATCTAAGAATAAAGAGTTGAGGGAGCAACAAGATTTAAACATTTCAACAAATGATTCGTCAGAAAGAAGCAGTTTCCTACAGGACCAAAGGGAGAAAAATTTGAAGAATCAGAGGCCTATTCCAGACTCGGACGGTTGGACAGTATATTAAATGCTAGGTAGCCTATATGTACGCGTCGTGACTCGTGAGTGCTGATTAGCACCAAGAGATGTCAAGTGCAGGTATCTTTTTGCAAGTACTGCAGCTATTGGTGAAGCCTTGCTCACAAATATAGTTCCATGAAAAGTACACCTACTCATCCAGGCTTCTAGTCTTTAATGTCAGCTAACACAGACCCAGACAATCAACATGGAAACACCACTACACCAGAATGGATTCGACTTGATTTGCAGGGTGAACCCCACAATTTATGAAGATGACAGCAACCAACGATGCAAGAAGCACAAGGATAGCATACGAGATGACATTTAATCAGGTTAGAAAAGATTTATAAAAGTGCCTCGTAGAGCTAAGTAATTGCAGTTTCTGACTCGAAGTTAATAATTAGATTCAAATTTAGACAAAGAACTGAACTAGTAACCAAAAACAGAGATTTAAGAGGGCATATAAGAGGTAGAAACAAAATAGAACTTAGAGTGGGAACCACAAGCATAGCAGTTGGTTGCTTACAGAAAGTGAGAAAGACAACCATGGCATTAACTTGATCGCGATTGCGATTCCAGAATTTCGAGGAGAACCTAAAGGCTAGAATATAATTTGTAGAAGCATGCTGAAAGAAATCCAACTATTACTTATCAAAGTCAGTCAGATTTATCCAGGTAAAGGTGGAATATTGCCATGTTCGATCACAGGGACTCTTGCAATTTAGACTACAGTGGCAACTTACCACTAGATCTTATTAGAGATAACATGCTCATGAACCAATGATTCCAGAGAAACAGAATATCGTACGGGAATCCTCAACCAAACTCCAACCCAACTCCCTGGTTCTGGTTGATTTAACCACATTTTACATCCCCAAACCATAAAGGAGCCATTGTCAAATATAAAGATAAGATGTAGTTAACAAAGCATAAAGTATCTGCACTTACCATCTGATCGCTTAAGTAGTCCAGGAGTGTCCGTTACCTGTGAAATATCTTATATCAAACTAACAAAGTATACTGTAAATACATCATAGATCTACATCCTTCAGAAACTGACCTGAAAACGTTGATAGTTCACAACGATATGACCCATTAAGATCCCCCTGGTTGTAAAGGGATAGTTACAAATCTGGAGAAGGGAGAGCTAGTCATTTTCAAGTAAACTTAGAAACATCACACTCCATAACTCACATAAGAGCTACATAGACCACAAAGTTAAAGAATGCAAATTTAGATGTAAAACAACTTGAGAAATATAGAGAGTTCTGAAACTAAGAAATACGGGCTCTGGGGAAAGGGAAGGCTCTTGTTGAACTGATTTAAGAAGCAGAAAACACCACCATTTTACAAACCTAAAAGACTATTTTCCCTGGATTGTGTTCCTTACGTAAATCTAAACAGGAGACGACCCTCGGCATTCTAAGTTGAACACATCACTTCAAGTAATGCTCACGGATATGCTTAAAAGATATTCATCAAGTAAAGAAGCTTTGCTACAGTTGCTCAGTCAGTTCCCCAGATCGGATAAGGGAATAGGCAAACGAATTCAACTCATCTACACTTCCACTTATACCAAATCTAATCTTCTGTTCAAATTTTTCCTCACTACCTCTCATTATTTCCTCTCTTACCTTCTTTATAAATAATTTCTTTCATTGTAAAAAGGTCAACTTGTAAAGCTCTAAACTGAGGTATATATAGTGAACCATTACAGCATGTGATGAAAAAAAACAATCGCAAGTCTCGGCATGGGCTCAGTTTCTTATGTCCAAAATTCTATGCATGCCACAGCTGAAGGCAAATAGTCAATATGCACACATCCTCTCATCTTAGTCTCGATTGATTAGGGACCAGGGTTAGGACTGTGCATGTTAGGAACTCTTGCCAACAAACAGATCAATGAACGGTCATCTTCTTGTTATTAGTGTATCGCATGTATCAATACCATATTTCCTTGGACCTGGTCAATTCGCCTCAGCTGGGAGAAATTTCAGAAGCTAAAACAGATGAAGACTACAGGCGTAGCTTGATCTTAGAACCATGGAATCATAATGTCAGACTGAGCTCACATGAACCACATATTTGACCCTTTGCAAAGAGCCTGCTATTTGAATACATGTGATTTGTTTATGAACTTGTATTTCACTCTATTCAGTTGGAACACCACTATGAGTCTTTCAAGTTTAGTTAGGGGTATGGCTGCGTACATCTTGGACCTCCCCAGACCTTGCCTAGAGTGGGATCTATGTTGTTGTGCTGTTTCTTGTTGTGTATATAAAAGTATTAAGGTAGTACTACTAGTTGTAAGTTGTAACAGAAAAATAAACATATATTACAAAAAAGAGAGAGCCAAAAATATGAGTCCTAAATCATGAAAGCTGTCAAAATCATCTATAGATTTCTCCATACCTCAGGCTTCCCCGTTGAAACAACACGGACCAATGATGATTTCCCAACATTAGGGGCTCCAACAAGACACAGTGTTGGGGTTTCTAGCACAACCACCGGCATAGCTCGTAATGCCTGCAAAACAATCACAATCGAAAGGGAAATGACGACAGTCATTTAAAACTCCAATGCACAACCAAATAGGGCCACAATGTACTAAGAGGATTACTTGTAGAACACAACAACCACCCAATATGAATGCTGCCCTAGGTAAGGATAGTCAATCAATACTTGTAAAGTATAAAGGAATATCATTAGCATTTAGATTTATGGAGGCACAAAAAATAGGACAGTTCAGGAAGTAGGTAATTTGCTTTAGTCCAACTTTTCACAATACTTGACACAAAGCAGTAACTAAAAGACTTGGTAAAAAAATTCTAAAAAAGACCAGAAATCAGGGGTTGGATGTTTTTAAATCAATGATCAGTTTAACAACCAAACTTTTTCACAGTACATCTGTATTTTGTAATACACGACCAATATGATTATATGTCAGCATTGTATTCACAAGTTTTCTTGCAGTTTAATCTAAGAAAAAAAAAAATCAGAAAGAGTACACATGCATACAAATGGCGGAATATATACTGAGAGAAGGCATACACATGACAAAGGGCCATACCTTGGCAATGTCCAGCAAATCATCAATTGCTTTCTTCTCACGGTTGAAAGTCTCTTCCAGTCGACTCATACCCTGGAAAACAAACCCCAAAATGGAGTGATGTCCTGCACGGCTACACATATACAGCTAGTTATAACCTTCCACAGAACAAGTCTTTACCTCACTCAACCGGTCCTCTGCTTCTTTCTTTGTCAAAGACTGCGATATTCAAATGATAAACCCATTACTAGATAACACTTGGTCACTTATTAGAAGTACAGAAATATTTTAAAATACTTCATATTTAAGCACCACCGCTTTTGAAGATGAAAGTTACTGTAACCAAATACAGGAAAGAATGCTCTTTAAGAACAAACACTTGGTTTTAAGCTATATATTAGAAACTATTTAACTATATAGGCCTAAGCCGTGAATCTTTCTTCGCCTTACTCTTGTTTTCTCTCTCTTTCTCTTTCAGATAATCTATAGAGGTATAAAATTATTGGATAAATTAAGTTCAGCAGATAGAGAAAACAATGACTTCATTCTGCCGAACTGAATACAGTAACAATGGATTCTCTAAGTTACGGCAAAACACTGACTCCTGGTTGGACTGATTGAGAAAATAGGTTGAACTAATCCATTAAAAACAATAATGCAGGACAAATCTGAAGCAAACCTTGGCACAAAGAGAAGCATGTTCCTTCCCGATAGATATAACTTTCTTTCGCAAGCTATTCACCTTTCCCAAAACCTACAGAAAAAGGACCCACGATAGCAATCATACAAACAAAGAGTCCCAGTAGTAGCATATAGATCTGGAAACCTTCACCGCTTGCGATATTATGGGATCCAGAAATCACAGTTGGACTATTTCCATTTCCTCTCTTTCTTTGCATAATCAACATGGAATATTAGTTGCAATGGAGTAATAGTTAATAAGGGAGTAAGAAATGGGGATGTCATGTTGTCTGCAATCTCCAAAAAAAAAAATGCATGCCATCTACAAACTATAATGTTCATGGAGGACTCTAGTGGAAAGATAAGAATCAGATGGATGTGTACATGTGATAAAGTATATTATTTACCTCTTCATACTTTCCATCTCCAAGAGTCAACTCGACAAGGGACCGCTCGTAAGGATGTAAGTTCTTTTTGTCAGGAAATGTCTCTGTATAAATTCTTAAAGGAACTGCTAGTTCCTGAACAAAGAGAAAAAGAAAATGATCACGGAGCAAGCATATCATAAAGCTATACGACAAACAACTAAAGGTCCAAATGTTAGGACAAATTGAAATGCTTACTTTCATTAGTGCATCAAGCTGCTTAGCACCTTTATTCCTCTCTCGCTTTGCAATATTGGCAATGCCTGAAATTCGACAAACTCGTGTCACACATTTGATCCAGTAAATTACACTAGCCTTATGAAGAACTAGTTACCCTTTGTAGGTCCAATCCTCTTTGCTTTCCGCAACGCGGAACCAATAATATCGGTAGATGGCATAACCATGGGTAGCTTTTGAAAAGCGCCCATATTTCCAATATCCACAGATCCATTGACCTGAAAATTTGATGAGGCACAGTATCGACAAAAACTGTTCGTTAACAAACAGGATAGAGAATGATAACAGGGCGACTCAGAAGTATTTCCCAGTTTACAGAAATGTACCGGTAACTTCTCTTCCTTTTTAGACTTCGTCTCAGTTATATAGCTTGCAGTCGCGATTTCAGAAGTAGCAGTAGTTTGCATTTCTTTGCAGAAGCACACTACAGGATAAACTGCCGTCCGCAGATTCTGTTGATGACCTGGTGATTGACAAAACAATGACACAATTGTCAAGCACCCAAAATTTTAGACAAATAAAGGTAAATCTAACAGTTCAGATCCCAATTACAAGAGCCAATCCTGATGAATTGAAATTTCAAAAGAATTAAAAAATGCAGGTCATGCGGTACATCTTCAAGCAGATGTACAAATTGATCAAAGGCCATGTATAACAACAACAAGCACAACATCAGAGCCTTAATCCCAAATTGATTTGGGGTCCATAAACATGAATCGTCATTCGTCATAAGGAATCGTCAAAGTTTTATAAACAATTTCGAAAAAGGAGGAAGTTAAAAAAAAATCAACAAATTTGCAAAAACATAACAAAAAAAATATTCAAGAAAAAGAGGTAGGCCCCCTCCTCAACAGAAAATCCTCTCCACTTAGCCCAATCCAAAGTTAGACTCTCATCAGCCCCAATAAGCCTCATATCACTCTCAATAAGTCTTACCCCCGTCGTCTTAGGTCTCCCTCTACCCCTCACTATATCCTCATTATTCCTTCCCACAATCATCCTAACAGGTGCAACACACTATCTTTTCCTCACATGTCCAAACCAATGTAGGCAATGCTCTCACATCTTATAATAAAAGTAGTATTTTGTAGAGAGGTTACGACTTCCGAGTCCAGCACCAATCATTCCACATTCTAAGAAATATATAAACCTTTGAGCTTCTTTTATCGTGAAGCACCAAATGGTTAGTGCACATAATTTCAATGGTCCATTATAAACAACCTCCTACTCTCCTAGTATTATTGCAATGCAGCCGACCCCTTTTACCTCGCTTGTGCGGCAGCCTCTTTGTAGGCATTGGGGTTATAATGTCATTGTATTAAAATGAGGAATGTTATGCAGAAAAGTATATCGCCACGCTGATGACCACCTTTACTAACCGTACTAATCAGTGGAAATACATTCTTCCATCATAACCATAGAGAAGCTACATGATGAAAATTCTCAACAGAATTTGATAAAAAATAAAGGAATAATACTCTGGTTTCTCTACAATCAATTCACTGGGACCATAAGGCCCCAATATGTCATAAAGTGCTAATCTTTAAGGAATTCTGACAATCATATGAAGCATTGCAACATCAACAAAAACATATACAGCAAAAACAAAGCATATAAAGAAAAGGGCAAACCTTTGGAAAATTTAAGGGTCCTGAAAAGCAATCTGTGTGAAGGAATTCTCCATAGTTCCAGCATACTAGAAGCTCCAATCATTTTCTTCTTCCTTCTTCTTCAGACATGTTTAAACAGTCAGTCAATGAGAACCAAGAACAAAGATTTCGAATTTGCAACAAGAAACATAATTTCTCACCATTTATTACATGACATATAGTAGGAAAAATGCTAAAAGATACCCTTTTGTAGACATTACATAAAGTGCAAACTTTTTTATTTTTTTGGTACAAAACTAGAAATAAAGAGCATTAAACAAGTTGAGTTAGTTACTTTGAACTGAAACTCAAGTGCCCAGAGCTTCACGTGTGTATACTTGAGAGAGATATGGTGGTAGTCTTTCAAATGGGGCTCAAAGATGAGACACTGGGATAGTGGGATGTTCAATGTGACTTGTCACTTGTGTGTTGGAAACACGACACGAACTCGACACGAAATTAATAGAATTGAGTTAAAGGATTTCGACTCACTTAAATACTTAGATTGACAAGGGTTAGAATAAGGTTTAGGATTAGGGGTTTTTCAGACCCGTTTATAATTGATATGACACAAACTCGACACGACCGATTTACCAGCTCTAGTTGGTAAGGAAAAACTCTCTTGAGTTACGAAGTTTTAGGACACATTTTCATTTTATTAAGGTGGAGAATTTGCTACTCTTACCTCTGTTGCGCACCATGTCAAAACGGGCCAAATTTATCTGAATTGCATTTTTATGTCATGTCTAGATATGTTCTTGGTTCACATGGTCGAATTCGATAACTTCAGGTTTGAGTTGTTCGCCTGATCAGATCTCATTTTTAGTTATATTTAGTTATATTGAGTGGGTCATTGAGTTTTAAGTGGAAACTAATGTTCATGACCTTGAATTTTCTAGTAGGTATCAATTAGGTTACTATGACGGATTCATTTTTGACAGGTCTATTTCTTAGTTTTGAGCCTCGACAAATTCCAAGATAGTCATTGCATTTCTAGGATGTAATGGAAACAACCTTATTAATATACATGGTTACATGGATGCATGACTAAAGAGTTCAATTTTGACAAGTCTGGTCCTTGTGCTAGTTTTGAGCCTCGTCGAATTCCAAGAAAGTCATATATTTTAGGGACTTAGGGTATAAAGAAAACAAAGTCATTGTGATACATGGTTACATGGGTGTTTGACTAAATAGTTTGTTTTCCTTAACTTATTTTATGAACTAAAAAAAAATAAAAAATTATAAGTTCAAAATTTTTTTTATAACAAATTAAAGGAGCACAAAGAAAAAAGAAGATTTAGAAAAAAGAAGATTTAGAAAAAAGAATGATTACCAGAAATTCAGAAAAAGTTTACAAAAAACAAAGATTTGATAAAATCAAGTAAAAATAAATTTAGGACAACAAGCGCTCGAGTTGGCGCAACCGAGTTACAAATGTAAGCTGCTGGTACATGATTAGCAACTTCATCAGTTGAGCTACTTCGCAATGACAATTTACGAATAATATGCCTCAGGACGGGCCCTGTTAACTTGACAGTAGGCTCGCAGGAAGTCTCGTCTCATTGACCTCACCGTAGAAGACGGTACAATTGCCCATAAGCGCACAAGCAATACACAAACTGCATATATGAGAATGTATAATTTACAAGGCAAGTATGTCCACAACATGCCATCACAATATCACTTAGATCTACTCACTGATACAGTGGCATGCACCACAAGCTAAAGAACACCGATAACGGACAACTTGAATCATTATTATGCTTCAAGTCAATCAATAAAAGGCTATCATACATCGGAACCAGGCACTCGCTACTCTACACAGATCACCGCACCCAAGATACAGACTCAATCTCATCCCTTGCTGACTTGTACAGTTCAAGCCTTTTGGCACATTGTTGTCTCCTGTCCATTAACGATGGATCTTCATCAAGCATCTGCCCAAGCTGTTTACCCTGAAAGGAAAAAAAAAAAAAATCAGTTTTAGCTTTATAACATATATTTGCTAATCCAAGATATGCTATTTGCTACTTTTCACAGGCGTGTACATCGCATAATCATAACCAACCTCAAATAAGAATGTCGGGCTGATGGAGGCATACAAATTAGGAGGCATACAAATTAAGAAACTAGGTCTCTCTCTCATTCAGTGCAAAAATATCAACAAGCTCACAAGAACAAATGCTACACACGGCGAAATGTGCAAGTAGTCTGATCAGCAGAAGGCTGGTCAAGATTTTATCTGATGCTAAAATACAAATCTGGTATGCAAAATACTCAACTTGAAGATGGAAGGACAGACAGTTTACAAGTGCCCAGAATTAATATATCCACCTCTGGACAAATGACACTTTTCATTGTTATATGTTAGTATATAAGTCAGAATGTGTCAATTTCCCCTTTTTAACTCCTGTAGCAAGTGTCTTATTGTCCATATCCATTTGGAGAGCCAAGTGCGACACAAGAACAGTAAAGGAAAGGAAGAGTCAAACATCATTTGCTGGACTTTTCCACTCTGGACTCTCCCAAGTCCTACCACTCATAACAACAAGGCAGTAAGGCAAACCAAAACATATCCCACGCATGTCAATACGAAAATATGTCTTGTTACAAGGAGCTGCTAATACAAGAAGCAACCCGCAAATGATGACACAAGCTACTCTCCGCATAATCACTTTTTTAAAATTTATTGATTACTCATAATAAGATTAAGCCAGAGACTGATTTCATGGCTCAAAGATGCTCCCTGCATTTTCCCTTATAAACTAACAACATAGAATTCACCTTCGCATAAGAGGATTCTACAACACAAGTTTCACACAAGTTTCACACAAACACGATAAATTAAAATGCACAGGTTTGACTTGAGAAGTCCTGAACCCAAGTCAAATGGCTGCAGTATTAACCACTACTAGGCACTAGCTAACAAAAATTTCTCAAGAGCGATATTGCTTTCAAAACCCACAATGATGTTTAGCCTTGAAACTCAAATTCGTCAGAGCAACACATAGCAAGTTTGCATGTAAAAGAGAAAGATACCTCTCTCTTGCCAATTTGCGTGTAGAAAAGATTGAGAAGCGAATGTTTAGCTTCTCTGACTTGGCAATGAACAACTGCCTTAGGAATCGTGTTTTTGAGTGTATCAGCCACCATATTTATATAAGCGGATACATTTGATGCAATTCTCCGGAAATGTGCCTCAGTGTAGCGATCTACATTTGTGGCAGCTGGACTGACACCCTTCTCTACTTCTTGAGGGAGTTTCCGGAAGAAATCAACAGTCAGGTATGAAGCTTCCATTTCCACTAACCTAATAATGGTCTTCTTGCTTTCCTCACGGAACCTCTCCAAGGATTCACTAGTAGCTGCAGCTATTTCAGCTTGCAAGGATGGGAAGCGTTTGAGCTCCTGTTGTGATGATAGCAAAATAGTTGGTTATCCATGAAAAAGAACCATGATGCTTTAGATTCACTGTAGCAATGCGCTCAGAAAAACTCACCTGCGTTTCTCCAATTGATTTCCGAACAAGTTCCTTCAATACAAAGTGAACCTGGAGGACATACATGGTTGAAATTGATTGAATAGTCAGTAGTGGGAAGAAGAACACTGCATAGCTAATTATTACTCTAAAGGCAATTTTAAAGAGCATCTAACTCCAGGGAGTCTTCTTTTAATCTTTATCTTTTGTGTGCGACTGCGTGTCGGGAAATTACAAGTAGCATGTCCCACTATTTAAAAGGACGGTAGACAACATTTGATGCTGAGCAGGATTTATACTTTAGCTACATTAACGGTTATACAAAAGAAAAACATTTGTGTGTCTGAACGCCAGGCCAGAGAGCAGTTGTAACAATCAATAGAAGATATTGTGAAATGTTTTAGACTAAAATGAACAAATAGCACTCACAGCATCAACAGAAGCTTCAGCAGGACCTCTGAAATAATTCAATGCGCCTTCAATTAGGCGTCTGTAACCTTGCTCAGGGGCTATCAGATGTGGCTGGTAACCATCAGCCTCAGAGACCACCTTCTTAACACTCTGCAGAGAAAGATACCGATCAAACGGAAGCTTTCTCAAAGCAGCAGGAAGCTTGTTGTCAAAAACCCCATATATTTGATCACCTCCAGGACGCCTGAATTAAAATAATAAAAAAAAGGAAAAACTTAGGCTTCTCCAAAAAAACATGTCAACAAACGTAACTGGAAAGTGTAGAAATGCCAAGGATTAGGATCGAAAAAGAGAATAAAACAATGAACTGCACGGTAAATGTCTAGCCAAAGCTGAACTATCTACAGGGAGGGCCTTTCTTTCCAATTACAGGGAGGTGAAAGGGCAAAATCCTCAAAGTGGCAAGTTCAATAGACATTTGTGAATGGTTATGTACAATAAAGAGGTACTATGCAAGACAAACCACCTTTAAAAATTTAGAGAGTTATAGAGATTAAGACCCTCGAAGTGATTGAAGTCAGTGAACCGTAGCTAGTAATTGCGAATTGAGACGAAAAAGAATTCCTCAGTTTCCCTCAGGGTAGCCCTCTAGGTAAGCTATATGTGTGGGATATAGGGGGGCTTACCCTCCATCCAGATGCTCCTTGAAAATTTTATCAAATGCACGGCAAAGTTCCAAGATCGTGTATAATTGGGCCTGAAATATCAAACATGAGTGGCCAAAGTGCATTATAACAAATTTTAGCATTGTGACATCAATAATGTGAAAGTCACTCACCCCTGCATCCTCACCAACAGGCCTACCAAGGCGATCCAATTCTGCTTCTAGCTCATCAATATTCTTGTTTATCAGTGAAGTAATGCTTGGTATACGGGCTCTGATTACCGACTCCAAATGCTGAAGCAAGGAAAATGAAACACATAAATTACTCTTTTGTAGAGCCCAGCAACCGCCTCAAAAAAAAAAAAAAAAAAACAGAAGAATGAACCCCCCAAAAAAAGACCATGAATTACCATATAAGTGCCCAGAAATTAGTACCTTTGATAATAGTTTTGCAAGATATTCCGAACCCATCCTACTAACTAAGTGGGAATAGTCGGGGCTAGATGCAAAGTACTCACGCTCCTTGTATCTTGCTGCTACCATATCAACATTTCTATTGATTTCTGCCTGTGAACGATTCACTATTCCCACCCAGGGGTGTTGGAGTCTGTACGATCTGCCTTCAAGGACCTGCACATGCAGATGATGCCACACATTCAGAATAGTTTACAAGATGTTTCAACGCGGCAAAGTGTGAGGGTGATAGCAACATGCATAGCACGGATGAAGGTTGACTATTAGATCATATAGCATGATTAAAAAACGAGTGTCGTCTCAGCTTTTTCCTCCCAAAGAGAAATGCAATTGCTGTCATTAGAGAATTGTTACATCAAGCAGCCGAAATTGTATGGAAGTGATGATTTCTAGCATTAATGTTATTTTAATTTGAGGGCAGGGGAATCTACATGTCCCAACGGCATCCTTATCATGGCTTGATTTAATTTTATGTGGTATAGCGGAAAAGAAATAGCAACTATGCTCTAACGGTAGGTCTCCAGTGTCATTGTACATAATACACTTCAACATGATTAATCAGAATGAAACTGTAAACAAGAGGAGCCATCTACTTATATTGGTTATTATAAAGGACAAAAGCAAGAAAATGGACTGTTGTGGTAAGGGATTCATACATCCAGAGCGTTCGTCCCTTTATCCATAAGATCCAACTTAGTTAGAACACCAAAGGTTCGATCACCTGCAACATTTACATGCAAAATTTCAGTACAGAGAAAAAAAAAACAATATGAGATAACAAATCTGGTCATAAGATGGGAATACAGAAACAAACCACTAGGGTCCACTTCTTTGGCAAGTTTGATAGCATCTGATGTCGCTATGTCTTGATTAGCTGGAGATATTGCCAGTATAATGCTGTTGGGCTAGCAAAGCGAAAGCCTTATCATGAGAAAACTGAGAGACGACTAAAAATCAACCCTATCCAATTGAATAGTTAGCAGCCAACAGCAAATTGATGCCTATGAATCTATAGTAAAAATTATACTAGAAAGGAGAGGGTGGGGGGGGGGGGGGGTAATTATTCAAATGGTGCTGATGAGGATACGATAAAAAATGTTTATGATAGTAATATGGGTCATTAGTTACCTTTGCCACATACGATCGAACCATCTCTTCGATGTCCTGAACAATACTCTCAGGCTGTCCCTCTGAGTTTGATGAGAAAAAATCACCATAATCAGAGTTAGGCTGAAACAGATAGTGACTAGCCACTAGCCATACAATTAATTAATTCCATTAACAAGAAAGAGCCTACCTACAGCAACCTTTGTCAAGCCCGGCAAATCAATGAGGGTCAAGTTGACAACTGGCGAAGCAGTGAACCATGATATCAGTATACTTGAACAAATATACTTGCATAGCATATAGTGAAAATGAGAATGATTTTATATGCAAAAACAACAAAGGGTATAAAGAGATCTGGCAGCTTTTACCATTTGGTGAATAGATGCTGAGATGAATAGGAACAGGCGATATTTGTTTTGACTTTCCGGTCACCCGATCAGTTTCATCTTGAATCTCTTTACGGACAAGGCCTATAACCAACAACAAATTAAAAAAAGGCAATGATCATTCAGCAAATTCTTAAAAGACATTTCTTTACGAACAAGGGCTAACATCTTTACTCTTACAAAAAAAGTGACAGAGATGACAAGTGTTAGACTTGGCCCTATTCTTTTGGACTGGATTTTGCTAAAGTGCACTAAACTAAACTTATCAGAATTGAATAGAACTTATTACTTTGAACTAAGCATTACTTCCTAGAAGCCATGAGAAAGGAGTTGAATATTTGATATCAAACATCATCAAATCACAAAAAACTCATTGAATATTAGTTATTTAGACCCATGTGAAAGAGTATTTAAAGATCAGTTCAAGGGTACATAAATTTACTTATGGTCCTATATGTTCTCAGTTTTGTCCTCAAATTCCATTGTTGAGAGCAAGAGAAATACCCACAAAATTAGACTCTATTTTACACTACTACACAAGAAAGATGCCCAACTGCATGATTATTTAAAACATGAAGCATTAAGGTATCACTTAGGTATAAGATGTAGACTTTGTAGAACTGAAGACCTTTGAAAAACCGACACATTATCAACAAAGATTAGCTTGAAACAAACCAATTACCTTTATTATAGTAGAAAAAAACAAGGATGAGAAATTACAGACCAAAATCAGTGAAATGACGCTTAGGCATGTGAAGAAACTCAGCATACTCCTGAGACCCTTCCTCTGTTTTATGCAATTGCAACACCAACGGCCTCCTTGTCACAATCCCTTAATAACATAAACACACAAATTTCCGAAATCATTTCCACCGAAATTCGAACTCCATAACATTTTTCATTTTTACAAGTATACACACAAAACTTCATGAATTACAACACTAACCAGATCCTCTTGGAAGAAAGTCTCGCCCTACGATACTCTCAAGCACCGACGACTTCCCTGAACTCTGAATTTCCACAAAGCAAACAAAAATTAACACTAATATAATTATTGAAAGTAAATAAATATAAGGGTCTTACACTAAGACCACATGAATTTCCACTATTTTAAGCTGAACTTGAGCTTTAAACATAACATAAGACCTTCAAAGCTCACCCCTAAACCTTAAAAACTCACATGGTATCATCGTAAAATTAGACCTGGTCACAAATTGAGTTAAAGCGGTCCCTTTTTTTTTACACCTGTAATAAAAAGTGACCACCTTTAACCAATAAATGACTTGTTTAAGACCATCTAATTTTAACTACGGTCTCATATAAGACTTTCTGAACCGTCTAAAACGAACAACGTAAATTCTTATAAAAGACCATCTACTCTTGCAAGCTAGAGCAACTCCAGCTTTCTACAAGTATATCTCTTTATTGGGCCAGCATGGCTCTGTCTACTTTTAAGATAAAAATAAATAGACGGCCTCTCCCAAGACTTTGTTAACTAACAACCAGACAAAAAATAACCTGGCCACCGACGACGGCGACAGAAGGGAGAGCTTCCCAGAGAGAGGTGAGAGTGGAGTCACCACCGCCACCATGGTCACCCAAAACTGTACATGCCCTTTGAATTCTGTTGACCAACCCTATTAAACTCTCCATCGTTGTCATCTTTCTAGCTAGTTTCTACAGTTGATCACAAGTTGTAGAAGAGTAGAGCTTTTCTAGAAGGTGTACGTATTTGAGCAGAGAGTAAGAATAATATTCAGGAGAGAGAAATATTTTGGGAAATATTTGGACATAAAAATGAGAGAATCTAGAAATGTACTAGTGGAATAAAATCAGTATATGTTCAGGAAACTAAACTAAACTAAACTAAACTAAACTCAAACTAAACTCAAACTAAACTAAACTAAACAACAGTCAACAGTCGTGTTTTTTGGTCTGTCCTTGTCAGCTCTTGCCTGTTTATATTTTTGAAAAGTTATTAGTGATTGATTTCTTTGTGGTCAACATTTGTAAAGTATATACACACGTGGAATTATGGGAATATATTTGTTGAGTGTGGGGGTATAAAAGAATTTATTTGGGGGTTTGAATTTAAAATTTGAAAAGGGGAAGGATTGTTTTGCTTACCGTTGTAGAAGGGGTGGTACAAAAATGGGTGGTGTGTGGGTTGGCTAATTGCGGGAATGGGCCAGCTTCTGATTTTTGTCATGGCTTAGAAGTCAGGTGATGGCTTTTTCTTTTTGTGTGTGTGTTTTAGGAGTATTTTCGGCGGTAGTAGAGATAGTTGTTGGAATAAAAGCAGGTTATCGAGATGGCTTACAACAATTAGAAACAGAAACTGGAAATAGGATAAGGTTGTGTTGTGGAAAACGACTGACTTGAAAGCTTAATTCGGCACAACCACGGTGCGAATCGTATATTGCCGGATGTTGGGAGTTTTCACTGTATAAACCATATATATACAAGTACAAGTGTCAAATGTTGGGAGTTTTCACTGTATAAATCATATTAATACAAGTACAAGTGTCAAATTACACATATACCCTCTATATACATTATTATTATATCTTTTTTTATTTATCCTGAACTTTTCTTATTTTACATTATTGCTTATGTACCTGCCTTATTCTTTTCTTATTTTTTAATATCTTTTCTGAATTTTTCTAAACTTTTCTTATTTTTGTTAATTTATTAATTTTGCTTATTCTTTCTAAACTTGTCCCAACCCTTGTATTGTTACAATGGGAATGCCAAATTGCTATTTAGAGTCTAAATACTAAATAGACAAGCCCAAAAATATATACGAACATGAAAAAATTCACAGTAGTTACTGGAACAGTATGATGGGGAACTTCTGAATGCTCATGAAGAGAAATATAAACAATAACTCCGTATACCATTCGTTGGAAATTATACATTATATATGCGTCTCCTAAATGCCCTATAGGGCTAGTACAAGCTGATGATCCTTTTTCTATTCAACAAATGGTACAAAGTGATAATACACATGATATTATGCTCCTATAATCAACGGTTCCACACAGTAATATGAGGTGAAGCAAATAACTATATATTCTAATTTTAGTTCTTTCACAATAGATGAGCGAGACATTCCTCAAATTCAATCCCCTTAAAAATAACTAATTGCGTCATTTGGTTGGATAAATAACCAGCGAAACTAGCAGGCAATCATCTTCGAGCAAAACTAGCGGGCAACTGTTTGTCCAAAGGAGAACATAGCAAGGTGCTGGGAACAACGCTCCTCTTTCACAAGCATTACTATCTCAATCCACCTCTTTATACCTTCATCAAACTCTTGCTTCAATGCTTCTTGTACACCATAGTAGGATACTCTGGGGCCCACATGTTGTTCTCGACGTATTCAAGAAGTTCTTCGTCATCTAGTCTCTGAAGCTCCCTAGAATCCATGTCACGGTAGCCTTCTGCAAGGTCCTCCTCCAAAGCTTCCTTGACTACAGCTGCTGCTATTTGCTTTGTGATGTCGCGTATTCTGCAAAAGCAGAAAAGTGTCAATAGAGATGGCCGTCTAAACAGAAAATCTGAGAGAAAAAACCTATGAGATCACCTTGATGTAGATGGATAAATAATGCCCTTAAGCACCTCCTCTTCGGTCATGTATCCTGCTAAGCTGCAGATGAGGAACCAATATAAGCATACTACTGTAACAATATAAAATATCGAAGGTGTATAGGGATGCTACTTTCAGCCCTAAACTATCAGTCAGATATATGATGGTAATCAAGCCAAAAGAGGGACAAGTTTAAAAACAGGAGCAGTAGATCCACAGTAGATGAAGATATGAATTATGTCTAGCAGTATTCAAATTCCTGTTATCCTCTAATATTCTTGACAATATTCCAGTAGTAATGCTAAATCTTACCGCTCCGCAGCAGCCTGTAACATGCCATCCGAGATGGTGTCACAGCCAGAGAGAAGGGCACCAAGTCCAATCCTGAATGTTCACCAAGCAAATTATAAATTTAACAGGTAAAGTAACATAATAATATATCAAGCTAAAGAAGTTCAGACTGACCCTGGAAAGAGGTACATATTATTGCCCTGGTTGCAGTGACCAATTTTACCATTTCCTGTCATGAAAACATTTCTTTATATTAGAAACACCAATCACACTTGCCAATTCAGTAAAAACGTTAAAATAACTGCATTCCTTGGAGAATAAAGAAAATGGAACTCCACCGAACGTGTATATGCAACTTGACATACACCTTTATAAACTACAATGATTGCCAAAAAATCCAGCCTACAAAGTGATGAAGAATAACTCCACTTATATAACACATCCTATAAGATACTGTATCTGATGGAGCAGCTATATTCACTCGAAGGACCATTTTCTCTACCTTAATAGGCTATGTCGATAACCATACAAGAATGCCCATTATAAAGGCTGATATTGGAGGTACAACAGAAGTTCTCAATGATCTTCTCAAGGGCTTCCATAAAAAATTGATAACATAAGTTGGGATAGCTAAACAAGGATTTAGCATTAGAAATGGTCTATATGAAGAATAGAGGTTTTAATGTTCCCGAACAAATAAAAAACCCTAGTGGTTGTTTGGTTGACACAAAGTTATGTAAGAATAAGAAATTCCCATGAAATGAAAATTGACAAGGTTGTTTGGTTGACCAATCCAATTCCTACAAAGTGTAGGAATTAGACAACTAACTCCCCCATTGGTCATTCACAATTCCTGCATATTTTATCCTATGAAAATACACTTTTAGCCTTAAAGACTTTATATCTATATTTCATAATAAGGATACTAAAAAGGATATGGTGACCTTTAATTATGTGGGAATTGCATTCATTCAACCAAACAAACTGTAGAAATTACAATCATGATAATTGCAAATTCCTATGTGTCAACAAAACATATTAGAGCCAATTCCCATGAAATTCATAAAGGAATTAAATTCCAATGAATTGTTATTTCCTACAGGATTTCAATTCCTGTGTGAACCAAACGACCACCTAGATGCTAAGACATGTATTTAATATAACGATGGCATACCAAGGTCAACATTTTTGAATGGGCTTCCACTCGCATATATAATGTGGTCGCCAACTATGGAGTATGCTTCCTCAGGCGTGCATTCAGCTGTTCATAGAAAATGAAACGATAAGAGAAAACTTGACTACACAAGTACAGATAAGCAATCAAATGTGAAAAAACACACCCCCTGAAAGAGGGTATAATGTTAACTATATGAAATTAGTAAAGAAGCTGTGAAGTACGTAAAACACACCATTTTTAGTAGGGTTTGACATTGCAAAGATTGCAGGCCTTGTCGATGTTGAGCTTCTAAGAGCTTCCAAGACCTGAAATTGAGAAATATATATCCCATCAAAAAGCGTCTTAACTCCAAACTTGTTCAGCTAATATAACATTCTTTCGCAGAAAAAAAATACAATATGTAGGTAACAACATAGCAAGTTTGTAGATACTTCAAAAATCTATAAATCATGAAAACTCATTTTGGCTTTATCAAAATTTGTGCCGTGACTTAAATTGTTTCACGAATTATATTGAATGCCATTCAGATTCAGACCAACAAAGTTCAGTTTCTTAAAGGAATAGAAAAACTAAAGAGCACAAAATAAAAGGACTGACTGAGTCCTTGTCTTCTTGATGATAAAGGAAAAAAAAAAGAATTTAAAGGAAAAACACAAAATAAAAATACAAGTTTTGACATATGCTATGAAAGAAAAGGGGAGGGGGGGAGTTTATGTTGGAAGACAGAAAAACGAAAGATAAAGATAGTTGAATCAGTGAAGTGTATTCTCACTTTCTGTCAAACACTGAGATACAAAAAGTGGGTCAATATTGCTACCTTAAGGGTGTCTGCTTTCCTGTTAAATCATTGACAGAGCAGCATCCAGTTACTAAGTTACATGATTTACTGAGTGAGAAGAAGCATTGCACATGATTTTAGAAGTCCTTTTTTTTTTCTCTCTTTTTTTTTTTTTTT
>CAAKMY010039551.1:0-25272 GCA_901111285.1 Corrigiola litoralis
GAGAGAGAAGGTAGTTGTGTTTGAGTAAGAGAGTCAAGCGCACAATCAGGATGAATATCTTTAAAAAGATTTAGAGAAGGTTTTAAAAATAGTTATTATTTATAATTGACAATAATGTCCTTGTGTTGTACATACAACATGTTATATGGTTCTCGGATTGCCTCTTTGTGAGAGCTGAGGTGAGAACATTGATCTTGGACCATGCAAAACTTTCTTGTCATAATCACATCTATTCAGTGCATACTCTAATCATAAGCTTTAATATAAATTAGAAATCGGAGAAAGAAAACAAAGATATATAGCAATCTTTAATATCACCATTACATTACTTGATGGAACTCGGAGCACGTAAGTAATACGTATACACAATGTTTTTCTCGAAGCATATATAAGGTTATGAACGTAGAGCCTTAGCTTTTTACGTTAGCAGACGTGCACTTATTACCGACTGTTTCGATTCTTCTCTTGCATGGTTCAAGGCAGAGTCATCGAAATCTCATTGCAAGCACATCTACTTGTGGATATATCCTATTACTGTTGAAACCATGCATATAATTTGGTCTGCTATCAAGAGGATATCTCCCCACGAAAAAGAAATGAAAATTATTGTCTTTTTCAATTATTTGGTGTAATGAATTGATGTGGTTATCTTAAACAACAACACAATATCAAATCAGAGTATTATTTGTATACACATGATTGTTGGCCCCATGAATTAGGCTATGTTTGGCAAAATAGACTGATAAGATAGTTGAAAACCGATAAGGTGACTGAAAACTGATAAGGTGACTGAGAACTGATAAGTTACCTAATTAGGTAGCTGAAATTTGAAACCTGATAAAGTAACTGATTTTAATGGAAGTGTTTGATAAAATTGTTAAACAAACAACTGATATTTCACAAAATGACATAAAAAGACATGCTTATATTTGGAAACAATATTAAAGATTTAATAGATGGACTTGTTATTTGGTAAAGAGACTTGGGGCAAAAATGGAATATATCTATAACCAGTACCTAATTTTTTTTATAAGCTACTTGGGTTAGCTTATTTTTTCTAAAAAAGACTTATAAGCTCCTAATAAAATGCAGTTACCAAACACTTTTATTTTTGGTCAAACAAGTCTTTTTCAGTCAAACAAGTCAATATTAGCTTATAAACTACCTGAAATGAGTGTCAAACATAGCCTTTGTATAGTGTGATACTATATAAATTCCCGTGTCGCGTCACAAATTGAAAGTGATGAATATGGTGGGGTATTTCATACTAGAAACTAAATAAGATTACGGCCCTTGCACACTTCTAGTTCAACTCGCTGCATGTTTGTTCACAATGAAATTTCGGACCTTCGTCCGCCAGCATAACATATTCGAGTCACACTCTAAGTGGAAGAAATAGAGTAACTAACATATACGGAGTATGTTCCAGATATATATGTCTTTAATTTTGTCATCGTTCTTCGAGTGGAGTTTATCAAAACCTTGATTAATGATTCTTAACTTGTACCGTACCTCTAAGGTTCTTTGTAAACAAGTTGGAGAACACCATTACTTTAATTGAAAAATGTTTCTTTAAAAATCGAGCAGTGAATAGTGGAATTTTGGTTGAATAGTACGTTGTAGTTGATATTTCTTCTTGTTTTCCCTCCGTTTTACTAATAAATTAACGTTTAGATTTGTTTGTTTTTCCTTTGTAAAGTACTCCCTCCGTTCCACTCATAAGTTAATCGAAGTAGTTAGTATCTTTCATTGCGAGTGCTCTACGAAAAAAAGTAAACGGTTGGTCAAAAAATGTGTTTTATTTTCATATGCATGGTGAAGGGATGAGATAAGCAGCCATCATACAACTTTTCATAGTTTCCGTAGCAATAAATTGTTACCTTAGCCGGTCGCATGTGAGGATTGATTTGAACAAATAGTAAACGGGAAATTAACAATATAAAATATGGCAAGAATGACAACATTGAAAACTTCCCCTTCTCTCTCTAAACTTCCCCTAAACCCTAACTACCCACAACAAAAACTACTCGCCGGCGGCCGAGATCCGTCATATTTGGGTCGCCGGCGAGCCTAATTAGTTATTTCTCTCGCATATTAAGTCTAGAATCTCTGTTTTCCTCTATTTTTCCTCGTTTATCTTGTTAAATTTCAGCTTTGTGTTTGGGATAGTCACTAGATAAGCATATTTTATCAGTATCTTTAATATCTCCTTGTCTAGTTCTTCTAATTGTGAACCAATATGTTGGAGCAAGTGCATCTATTTTGGGTGTCAAGAAGCATACTGGTTAGAGTTTTACTCAATTCTTTTGTGCGTCGCGGGTGGCCTCTAGGTAAGATGTTTTGTTTGAGTTGGATTAAGATAGATTCTAAGCTTCGCATAAGGAGTGTAGAGTGTACATTTCAAACAATTGGCTAGTGCGTGGCCAGTGAAAATTTTTGTCCAAGGATTGACTTGTCGGCCCATTTTCTAAGCTTGTTAATAGCCATGCTTGATGCATTGTGTAAGAATTGAGCACATTTCAATTTCTAAACCTTCTTCAGAGACGGCCCAAAAACTATGTAAGCTCCTCCACAGCTCTGTAGATTTTGGGGAAGATGAAGATCTCGTAAATTTACTCCCCCGAAGAATATGAGGGGTTTGAAATTTTTTTTTTTTTTTTGAGGATGGCTTCAAATTTGAAGTACTCGATATATTTTTGTAGGATTTTCCTATGGTAGAACGTCTTATAAATTTGAGAGGCTATGTGCAAAAAGGTAAAATGGAGTGTCAACTCTAGATCAAAACAATATTAAAGAGCTTTTATGGGTAACTTAGTGGAAATTAATTGGTAAGAAAGTTATTGAGTTTTTAGATTTTGAGGTAAAAGAAAGGCAATTGGATTAGTCAAAAGAAAAGTCTTGAGAGTATCTTCTATAATATAGATCTATTAAACGACATTGCAATGATAGAAGCATGCCGAGTGGACTATCATGTTACCATAGTTTAATAGATTTACTATATATTTATACAATACAATTGAAAAGCGTTACAGTGATAGGAGCATAGGCTACCACGTCAACCATATTATAATAATCTATATTTGATAACATTAATTAGCAAAAAAAAAGAGATAACACTAATAACTTTCTTTACATAAAACTTTTATGATAAAGTTTAAACAATGTAGCAATAATTCAATAAAAACAAAAGTATGGATTGTCACTACAGGAAAAAAGCTAGTAAAAAGACAAGTTGGAAATTGCTCGAGCATCGCCAGGGCAAAAACTAATGTTACAATAATTTGAATACAAGATCATAGCTCCCATAGAAAAATGTTAAGACTACATATCAAATTGTACACATCAAAAAGAAATATAAACTATATATGAAAGTAACACAAACACTTGGATATGATTGTTGAGGATAAATTATAGTTAGTCAGATATATTATCTTTAAACATAAACAGATGAGCTTTCAAATTTAGAAAATAATAAGTGTTTTAAAGCTCATTTTTTTGTCTCAAAAGTTCACCTTTTTATCTTAAAAATCAATTTAACTAGTAGTAAAACTGGTTTACCTCAATTTTACAATGAAAAAAATTAGTTGGGCGAATAAATTCGTTATATGAGAATATATTTGCACGTGTCAGTAATTAGTATTTTGAGTTATAGTCGTACCTTGCGAAAAAAAAAAAAGACAGCATAAGTCAGAAACATTACCTCGAGAGACCTTTTCCTATCCTAAACAAAAATGAAACTATAAAAAAATGGGACTATATAAACCCCAGAGGGGTTTACGAGTTGTGGGCGACTAGGGAGTCCAAGAGCAAGAGGGAGTCATGTCACAAAATAAACCCCGCAGAATCTCTCCAACTCAAGTTTCAAACTTGTAGCATAGGACTATAGGAGGATCATAAATGTACCCAAATTCTCTATTTACCTTGCTAGTCCCGCCCTCTTGATTCCTCCTCTTTTGTAACACAATCAACTCCTCTTGATTCTTACTCCCTTTGTCAAAATATCATCAAATAATTATGAAGAATAAACAAGACACGCTACAAATCCAAAAGTTTTGGTGTCTAGCTTCAATCAACAAGTTAATGGATACGTTCTGCTTCATTGCCCCTTTCTTCTTGCTTTTCTGTTGTGGCATATTCATTGGAACCATTGGTGGAAGTTACACCTTTCCTATAGGTATTGGGAGTCTCTTCCAAACCATTAGAGTCACCAATACCACTCCCTCCATCCCACCACTGCTGCCGGTACCGTTGCCTTCACCGCCTCCAACCCCGGTATTAAGCCCAAAGCCGCAGCCGCTGCCGCTAAAACCTACCTTTTTGCACAACATGGAGGATGATGAGTTGCTATGGAAGGCTTCAGTGGTGCCCAAAATCAAAAACTACAAACCTACGTCGCCTTCTAAAGTTGCATTTTTGTTTTTGGTACGTGGACCATTACCATTGGCTCCGCTTTGGGATAGGTTCTTTCGTGGGCATGAAGGATTGTATTCAATATACGTCCATGCTGATCCCTTGTATAATCAAACGTATGCTAAGGATTCTGTGTTTCATGGCCGGAGAATTCCAAGCAAGGTATGACTCTTGGCTCTCTTTATCTATTTTTTATTTATTTAGTACTACTTTGCTAGGAAAAATATTAATCTCTAAAAAGATTATTACACTCATAAATTCTAACCTTCGGTGTCACGATTTGTGTAATGTTATTATACGCTGCTTGATGCACCAAAGTATTACAGTATCCTTTACTTAATGAGAATAAGTGGCACTGGCACATATTATGATACTGAATTTTGAGACAGAAGATTTGAACTCGAAAATTATACTAGTATTATAGAGTTGTAGCGATTTTTGTACCCAAAAAAAAAAGCTGTATCGATATTCTTGTATTTAGTCTCCCAATCTAGCGCCAGCTTTGGTGAACAGGACCTAACTCGAAAATACACCTCAAAAATCATTTGCCCTTTGAAAGATTGCCAAAGCCCAAAGTGACACTTAAAATTCCAAATACACTGATTATTTGTATTCTTCCTTTATTTTTAAAGTTTAGGCTTAAAAAAACTAGTTTTTATTTGTATTCTTCCTTTACTTTCAAAGTTTAGGCTTCTAAATTAAAAAATATTAGTTTATTATATGCTTTGTTTCTTTTTTGCTCATAATCACTGCTAGAATTTTGTACCATTTCAGATACCTTTCATTTTCCAACCTTAACACAATGGGAAGAACCAAACGCTTGATGTTCAATTAAATTCAGTTTTCAATGAATCTACATTAAATGTATGACAGTTCAGATTTTGAATTTTTTTTATTTTTTTTGGTGAGAACAGTTCAGATTTTGATATTTTTATCAAATATACAAAGGATTGAGATGTTGCACCAGGGAAAAAAATCAGGAATATGATATACTCCTTTTTTTAGAAGAAACAAGGGATAGTCCAATTTATAGTTTATACAATAAAAACACAAAGGAATATGAAATTTAGATGACTGTTGGAAAGTTTCAACTTCACAAAGTTTTTTTTTTTTGCCTTTTTTGGCGCGCATTGGATTGGCCGAGATTCATAGAGCTTCTTCTGTTCAAGTTAAATTTTATTTGAAAGTAACTTTTAAGAAAATCTGAGAATAACAACTTTTCCAAAAAGACATTTTTTTTAAATGTCTCATAACACATTTTTAGTATAAAATCACTACCAAAGTCATTGTTGGCAAGAGCAAATCGAAATTAAAACAACTCAGGCTTCCAATTGATAGCAAAAACAATCCCTTCAACAAGAAAAGATTGCATGCTCCGGGAACTTTGGTCCTACCTCTCACGAAGACGCGGTTGTCAATATACATTTTTTTATTTGATAATGTATCTCTTTGTAAACCCCCTTTCCCTCTCTCGGTCTTTTTCTTTAAGAGTCTCCATACATCCCTAAGTGAAGTTAATGTCTTTTTTTTTTTTTTTTATCATTATACTTGTGCACTTCAATTTTTTTGATGTAGAATTTGCGAATTGGTCATGAACATTAGCATACCATTCAATTTCAATTAGTACTTTTTATGTTTCAATTGTTTCAATCGATTATACTTAGGGTTTTCCAAGACATGAGAGGAGTTGTATAACATATCTTTTCATTCCTTCTTGTGCTTCACTCATTGATGTGAAGTTGAGGTCACAAAGAAAGATGTTTGATGGAAAGAGCTAGAGTCAAAGATGGTATATATAATAAATTTGGGGTTTAGGTTAAAGTAAAGAATGTTTTTAGCTCATTTAAGGAGTACTTGGAGGGAATAATTCAAGGGCATAGCAGTCACTTTGTCTTTTTTTTTTTTGTCGGAACAACAACTTTTTACGTATAAAAAAAAGTAATTTAAAAGGTAGTTATTATTAAAATTTCCTAATATTTATTATAAACTTAATTTTTATACCATACTATGGTACTTTACATGATTTGGATAAAAGTGAAACTATAAATTATTTCTAATGAAGAGAATTATAGTAATTTAGTTTTATGCTCATTGATGTTTATCTAAACAAATATTCAGTCACATTAAAATCCAATCAATTTTACAAAACATTAATGTCAAGTTGGTTAAGTGTGTGAAGATCAAGGTTGGCCTAATGATTGGGTGCTCAACCTGCCTGAGAGTTGTCCCAGATTCGAATCCTCATATCCCTATCCCTCGTAACATGTTGCTCCAATGTACAAAAAAAATAAGTTGGTTAAGTGTGTCACACTCAATACCTTTATTAGAGAGGAGAGTTAGTTTTGTCCCTCCTCTGGACCAAAAAGTTAACAGAGAGCATAAAAGTGCATCATTTCAAATTATTAAAAGAAACAAGTTCAATTAATTTTAGTTCATCAATTGGGTTAAAGTGGTCATTTTTATCAATACTTTAATAAAAGTGATTATTATAAGTCAAAACGTAACTACTTAAAGAGCGTCAAATTTGAGCTCATTAGACTTTTTGTATTTACTATAACCAATTTAAGATAATTTGGCAATGAAAGAAACTCCTTAGGCAAACGAGGAAGTATGTCTCCTTATAAAAGTTAGCACGTATGACTTGAAAGACGAATCCTATCTTTACGAAGAGCGATGTTTTTGGACTACTAGTCAAATGACTCAAATTAAAATGGTAGGAGTGTTAGGTATTTTGTTAGTTTGCTACTCCCTCCGTACAAGAGTGAGCTTAGCTTCTCATTTTTGGTTGTCTGTTTGAAGCTTTACAATTCCGACCATAGATGTATACAGATGTAATCATAAGATGTCTAACAAAAGTATAATATTTAAGAAAAAAATTAATGTATAAACGAAGAAGGTAATGATCAATATGTTGTTTGGAAACCGTTAGAAATTGTTTATGAACACTTAACCTGTATGTCAAGAATTAAGCCTTTGTTTAGTGCTTTGCTTAGATTCCACTCTTTTGCAGAACATGTATACTTGCTCGGACCCTTCTCCATTCCTTTCTTCATTTGATCTAAAACACTTTTGAAGCTTTTACAGAAAGAGATACTGAACAAGTCCCAGTTGGCCTTTTTTCAATGTTAACTGATATTCCTGTTTAATTTCCTTGCTTCATCAAGAGAGCATGGGGGTCTTCTTCATTACCTCCTTAATTTAGAGGTGGCAATCGTGTGGATCGGCTTGGTTACATATCGGATTATGTTGGGTAGGATCAATCCGATTTTTTATTGTCTCGGGTAGTCGGGTCATATTAGGTTTCGGGTAGAGTTGGGTTGGTTTGGTTCGCCTCCATTTTGGTTTAGATCAGATAGGATATTTTTTAAAGTTGAGTCGGGTTCAGTTTTAGTGCTGTACCTTTTCGGATAAGTCGCTTTTGTATAGTGTCATGTTGGTCTTTACAAATTACTATATCGAGTCATAAATAATTTTTTTACTTTTTTGTTTGTCTTACGGGAAATCGAGTTAACTTAAATATGGTCAAAATCATAATAAATTCGTTTGTTTTGGATTATAAAAATTTGATTTTAGTAAGGTTTTGGGTTGAATTGGGTTTTGGGTCAATCAGGATTGGGTTAGGTTCAGATTACATATTATTCGGGTCATATCGGCTTTTGGTTAATCAGCGAGTTGGGTCAGTTTGGTTTTTAATTATGCTTTTCTCGGGTTTGGTTGGGTTTTCGGGGTGTTCGGGGTGTTCGGTTTGTTTCCTCTATCAGTTTTGCCAGCTGTACGGGTTTGTATACATATTGAACATATTGTGGAGCAAAATATGATTGTGATATCCCAAACTTTTGTGAACAGTCTGCCCAGTTAGTTATCGTTTTAATATCATCGGATATATCTTATTTGTCAGTCTCTTAGGGTTTATATAGGGCATATCGCATTTGTTTTTAATGCAGCCACGAACTTGGGACCTTCCAGCACCACGCAGGTCTCAGACGATGATTTATCTGATCAACATAATAAAACAGATTAAGATGAAATTGGTATGATATAAGTTCAACAGTCGTGAATTTAATTGGCAAGGGTTGTTCCTATGCATTTAGAATACTTATCATAGACAACTAGACACAAGTTTGTGTTCTGTTACATAAAATGATTTCACGACACTCTTACAATATTGATCTACGTCACTACGTGCTCCTATACAGGCAGTGCAGTGGGGAAAGTTCAACATGGTTGAAGCCGAGCGTCGACTGCTAGCGAGCGCCCTTCTCGACTATTCGAACCAACGATTTGTCCTCCTTTCAGAAACATGCATTCCTTTATTCAATTTCCCAACTGTATATTCCTACCTTACAAACTCTACCAAGAGCCACATACAAGTTTACGACGAGAAAGGCCGTACTGGTCAAGGTCGTTATAGTAATCACATGAGCCCCCTCATCCAACTCTCGCAATGGCGAAAAGGGTCACAATGGTTCGAGATGGATCGTGAGCTAGCCCTTGAGGTAGTATCAGACCAAAAATATCTCCCCCTTTTTGGCAAGTACTGCACACAAAATTGTTATGGGGATGAACATTACTTGCCCACTTACGTGCACATGAAATTTGGGAAGAAAAATACAAATAGAACAGTGACTTGGGTTGATTGGTCTATTTTAGGGCCTCATCCTGGGAGGTTTGAGAGGCAACGGGTGACAGTTGATTTACTGAAGAAGTTGAGGAGGTATACTTGTGAATATAATGGAAAGAAGAATACCAATGTTTGCTACTTGTTCGCTAGGAAGTTTATGCCTAGTGGCTTGAATAGATTGTTGTTTTTTGCTCCGAGGGTGATGAAGTTTGGTTGATCTCTTGATTACGAATTCATTTATATATTCTTGTATTCCTCCTCTCAATATTTTTGTAATAGCACACCAGAAAGTTGTGGAGAGTTGAGAGTTTGCGAATGTATCTATTATTCTATAGAGGTGCAAATACATTTTTTTTAGTTGAAACACAATACATACCAATTGATTCTTCTTGTACGTGGTGTAAAATCGTACTGATGATTATACTTATCTGTCATATTTTTTACGTGAAATTGCCAATCTTCAACTTTTTTTGACTTGAAATCTGGTCTTTGTTAAGTCCTTTTTTGGCAAACTACAATGGATGTTCACGGTTATTAATGAAGACTGAAGAAGACTGAGATACTTATTGCAAAGAATAGGATCAAAGACATCTCGTCTTTTTTTAAAAACCGCAACACCTTCCTACGATTAATTTCGCTAACATGGCACAAATTGCATATGCAGGCCCTTGCTTAATAAGCAATCAGTTACAGGAATTAGCGATACTGGTACCTTCCCAAATACGCAATCAGACATGAGTAGAGAGTTGCACACAGCAAACTCTTCCTGGAACATGGAAAAGATTGCAAAGTCACGCAGCCATAGATAACAATCATGAAACATAAATATCAACTTTCAGGCTGGCGGACTTAAAGATTTTTGATACTTGGCATTTAGCATTTAGCATACCTGTCGATACAAATGCAGTTAATCCAGATGATAGGTGGGAATAGGCACCCCAGACTCTTCTGTCAGCTTCTTATATACACTCTGCAACCTTTGTGTCACAGGTCCCACCTGCCCGTCTCCAACCACACGACCATCGATTTTCACTACCTGACAAAAGACAAGCCAATCAAGCACCATGGACATATGGCTAGAACCTTTTCGAACTCTATATTAAAATGGTAAACTTACTGGGCTAAGTTCTCCCATAGTTCCCGTCGTCCACACCTGCAAAGAGTAGAAATGAAATGACTCTCTCAGGCACCACAAATTTGGAAGATTTGCATCCATGACCTCATACAAGGGATTCACGGAAACACAACGTTGCATTAATAAAAGTGAATTGCATGTGATTACACGTCTTAATGAGCACAAGGTCAGTGAATGAATCCAAAACACATCTAGAGTATAAATTTAAAGCATATTGTAATGCACCTAAAAAAAGAAAGTAGGACGAGAGAAGAAGACAAAAAATTCTATAACCAAACATATATAATGTGATAAACAAGACGACATTAAGAAGAGTAGTATTAGTTCATATTTGTATGCAAAGGGAAGGTATCTAACATAATAGCCACAATACATGCCTGAACAGATAAAAAGGATATGAAAGACTCAGCATCAAGTACCTCATCTGCAGTATGGAACTCTGAGAGGCTAATTCGTCGCTCTTTTAAAACAATACCTTCCCTCACTACAAGGTCCATGACCTGGAAATTCAACAAGTTGACTATCAAAAAACCATACAGGTGTGACAGAACAGAGGCATGCTGTTGATTTATCTTGACAAATATGGCTGTTTCACTCTAATAACAAACAATAGATAGCAGGGAAGACGGTACTATATATTATAGAAGACCTTTTGCTGTCATTGTCCTCCTGCAGCAAGCATAATTGCAGGGGAAGTCCCAACTTCTCCTTGTATTTTTTTTTCCCCATTTTTAGACCACTTTTTGTATTTTTGAAAACACATTCACACATAGCTAGCAACTTCATGGAGTCTATGAAGCAAAAAACTGATCGGGAATCAACAAAGTCACACATAACTAGCATTTAAGCTGGAATCCTGATCATGATCAAATGTGCTATGTTGAACAATTTTTTTTCGCTTTTTGGGAAAATGTTGAAAACTTTCTTTTTTAGGTGGATGGTGTGAAGACTATGAACTATGAAGAAAGTTATACAACTTACAGTAGCACGAGTAATTCCAGGAAGACAATAGTCAGCATGCGGTGTGAGAACTTTGCCCTTTTTCACCATAAACTGCAAGAGGAGAAACTTCAATATAAACCATCATGCCTGCCACACTTTTAGAAATCAAAATATATTATAATGTTAACTATTTACATGCAGGTGGATGAGTCCCTAACAGCCGAAACACTTTAAAGGTTCAAAAATCTGAAAGTACCTACAGTTTACGCATATGTCAGGCAGATGCACATGAGAAGTCCTATTTGTCTATCTTGATGTGGATACACACCCTTGTTTCTTTTCTTTTTAAGACGAGTGAGATATGAGACAAAGGCTAATCAATCAGATATATCAACTTACGATGTTTGTTGCATTTGTTTCAGACACATATCCATCTTTGTCAAGCATTATGGCATCATCAACATTTGCATTATTCCCTTCTATCTGCATAAGATAAACGGCTACTAAAGCTTAGTTTAATTAATAAATTTCACATTGCAGCATTTTCTAGTAAGGTTTATTCATCAGGAGCTCAAGCAACAAGACACACAAAAAAGACAGCATACTCAAACTTCCATAAGTTCTTGGAAAGTTAAGTTTTAAGTCTCAGAGGCCTGTTAATCTTGATCATAACAATGCCAAACAGCTATATTTTTAAGAGGCATTTCCACAAAAGATCGTACCTTTGCAAGTATGTTGTTCAGCAGGTTGTTATGGTGAATCTTCGAATCCAAATTCTGAAGAGTACGTAGAGCAGAAAGGTCAAATGTATGATGTAATTGATCATAAGTCACATCTCACATTTTTTTTTTTCATTCCAAAGCAATGCTAGCAATAAAACCCAAGCTCTTTGAAGTCATCACACAAATCAGTTAAAGTAGGGTCCACATAAAAGCCAAGTTTTTCATTTTCAGCCATAAATACATTCATAGTCAACCTTTTCTTCTATAAAAAACCACAGTTAGTTTCCTCTTCATTTGCATAGGCAAAAGATGAATAATAAATGGTATCTCAAATTGAAGTCAATGACTCGATGGGTGTAGATACTTAACAAAAATTCACATATAAAAGGTGAAAGTTTGCCATATACTTGTTTATTTGATCATTTATTCTCACATGGTCTAAAAACTAAATTTTTAAAAATAAAACCAAACTCAAGATAGTCGTTAATTCAACGTTCCTGACAAGGACCAACACCTTTGGGACCAGAAACCAAATAAAAATGACGCAGCAGGCAAAACTGAAAAGCAAATCTGCCAAAGTCGTCCAGTTGAAACCAAGTCGCTTTTGCCTAGAAGATTACCATGGTCCAGTTGATTATGTTCATGCATATCCAATATATTATTAAGAACATACCTTTAAGCAGTACAAAGGTTAGCTCATAGTGGAAATTATACTCCACGATAATAAAATAAGCAGCAGGAGTCTCACATTTGGAGAATTACGGCGAGTTGTAGCAGTAACCAGGACAATACCCTTTGTGTTGTCATAGACAGGTGGCTTCCATTCAGCAAGCACTGCAATTAGAAAGCAAAGAGAGAAAATGATTGATTCCATATTGGCGAAAGGGAACCTAAAACCTGAAGGCATGATAAGTAGATAACTGACAAGTATAATTTTCTCACAACAAAACAGAATAGAAGATATAACGCTCAAAATCACAGAGAATACTGCACCACCGAAACTGAAGTTCCTAAATATTATGATGGACAACATATGTACCCTGTAATCATGACAAATGATAAGTTCTTAAGGCCTGAAGGCATGCAAAACAGAACTGGAGCTCATAGGAAAAGCCTTCTAATGTACTTACAGAGCCATTAGATAAATTATTAGAATTAATCCATAACTCCATGTTTATAGCAAAACAACAAATTCTAATAGTTAGGTATTTGCCAGGCTCGAGGTCTTAGGACCCTCCCCCATGGAGGACTATAAGTACTCCACAATAAACCCCGACAACCATGAGGTATAAGGTTGATGAGAATTGAACCGTCAACTTCATGGTTAGAAGGTAGAAGCCCCAACTGAGCTCCATTTCATTCTCATAGACAAAAGCATAATGAACAATTTGAATTACCTATTAAGGTGCAGCCATAAAGATTGAATGCAGGGTTCATTCCAGACGAGACCTGCAGAAAACAAGGGGGTCAAACATAAAAATAAACCATAATACATAAGGCCTACACCATTGAAGCAAAAGAGTAGAAGATGATTAAAAATTTTAAAACATCAGACCATTTTGTAAAAGAACCATAAAAAGAAGGAATGGCACCATTATGACGGAGGTGTTATGTTTAAGGCGAAATTTCAATCATCAGTTTAAAAAAAAAAAATTTAACCACTTGGTATTAGTAGCTAATATATATTCTCTTCAAGAAAACGATGGAGCTTAAACATTCACACAATCATAAATGACACAACAAGGGTTGAAGAGAGGAAGAAAATTACCTTTTTCCCACGAGTTAAACTGAGGCGAATGTGGGCATTGTCAAACATGCCATTCCTGATAAGAGTAGTGAAAATAGCTTCCTTCACCTGTACAGTGGATATGTACATATTAAGTTGCAGAGATGGTGTAAGTGAAAATGGTTGCTTCTCTGGTACCTCAACCTTACCTCTTCACGTCTTGGAAGATTGTTGAAAGCCAAGGCTTTAGCTGAGTCGAACAGTCTGGAAAATGAAAATTGACCTCACTAATATTACATAAAATATAATGTCGATAATAAGACGCAGCAGGAGCAGCCTTCGCCATGATTACTATCAGACTAAGTAACATCCATTTTAAGACTGAAACAGGACTTGTAAGATGAAACAGAACTAAGAGAGAATGCATATTTTATCATGGATTACATTATGTATCTAAGCTCACCAAATCCAGCAAAGAAAAGACATGTGCGGCAAACTTTCACTAACCTATCCAAATGCTCCTCAAGCTTAAATATTTTCCCTTTGTAAATACGAAGTCCTTCCCAAACTGAATCACCTCCTTGTACTACCGAATCGAAAACTGAAACCTTAAATATGTAACAGTATAAATATGAACCAAATTTGGTTGCACAATACCAAAAGTGGATAAAATTAAGAGATAAATCAAAAGCTTCCCCAGTCCCCACCCCCAAAAAAAGGGGTTAAGTGTTACCTAAACAACATGTATATTACCTTTGCATTACCACGAGGTAGAATCTCATCGCCAACCCATGCTAGTAACTTCTCGTTTGCTGGGACGGGAAGACTGGGAGTGGGCAAGCGTGAACTCAGAAGGGATGATGATCGCTTAACATGGCTCTTGAGGAAGTTGTAGAACAGTAGACATTGTTCCAGTAACTCATAGTGAGTAGGAGGAAGTGGCTGGGACGTAACAAAAAATTATGTTAAAAAAGATATCAACAATACCAGGAAACCAGAAATCAAAACACATGCATTAATCATCCATTCATCATCGTACATGGTCCACCAGACCACCACATGGAAAATTGAGCGGAACTTTACTCTCAAATTTCCTCTTATCCTTTGTCTGGGGAAATAAGAATTTCACTAACAGAAACTCTCACATATATTCCTATCCCAAATAACTTAGCTTAGAACTCATCAGTGGATCACAGTAACGAATATTTAAGTATTATACTTACAGACATGAATATAGCTCTCTCAAATAATAACTGGATCAAGAATTTAGAATAAATAGATCAGGCATCTGAGACGTTTATAAAAAGGACAGAGAAAATATAGACAGTTTTGCAAGTCTTTCAGTATACTCTTTGTCTTGCAGAAATGTCACAATTTTGTTTGAGTGCCCTAACCGAATTTCAACTTCTTTATCAGATATTTTATTGTTTCTAGTTTTTATTTAGAGTATAAACACATTAAACCAAACCTTTGGGTATTTGCGTTCTGTTTTGAAACCCGTCGATTTATGAACACTTCCATACCACCACGGAGCCCAGACACCATCAATGGGTTTTGGACCGGCTTCCCATCTGAAGAAATGAAGACATTTATTTAGATTACACACTAGATGAACTGTAAAATTAAAAGAGGACTACGCATAATTGCAACCATAATTTCCGAGACAAAGGACAACCAAACTGGAGTGCCTTTTGCCTCTTAAATTAAAAAAATGAATCATGCACAGAACAAAAGCTGCTAGAGTCTGGAGTTTAAAGGAGTCATTGTTAAGTATATAAAAAATCAAAAAGAAATCTTATGGGACTCCAGTGGCCACACACGCCAGCGATAGCTCCTTCATAGTAGAACATCTAGAAAAAATTAGCCAGAAACCCAAAGAACTGGCAAAGGGTCCATGGTTTTAAATGCACAACAAGGTAGATAGAATAACATCAATGATTTTTCATGTCAAAGTTGGAAAGCAAAGCTTGAACAAGAGGGGGCGGTGGGGCAATGTTGAGTACAGTGTTGCACACATTAAGAGGTTGCATCTCTGATAATCATCTAAAAAGTTGAAACCGCAAAACAGATATTTATAACAGCTTTAAATTTGTTAAGTGTCTACTCCAGCCCCATTTGTCTATACCCACACGGCCACACCCTCTCCTCTCATAGTACACTTTTTTAATATTTATGCTCAGACCATAATCTGTGAGAGGAAGGATGTGAGTATAGAACACAAGGTGTGGCAATAGATGCTCCCATATATTAGGTCAGATAAATGTTCATTCAGTAGGCATATGGTGATATACTCATTGGCTCAGCAACAATTTAAGTTGAAGCAATAAATTCATGTGTTATCAATGCCAAGGTGTCATGCTTAAGGCCTGACTCAGCTCAGTTGAAAAGAACAGGGCCTAAGTATGAGTCAGTTATAGATATGTATCTGTCGTTATTCATAGTTTGAAACAGAAATGATAGGATGTCTCAGGCTTACAGTCTACAGAGTACAGAGCTAGAATAAAAAATAGTCGATTCTCAGAGATTAGGAACCCGACTGTGTAATAATTTCACCAAAAGCTAATGTTGTATGCACTCTATATAGAACAAATTTTTAAGAGAGACGCTCAAAATTTGTCTTGAAACTTCAAAAAGCAATTTTGTTAGATTTAGCTAAATTGTTCTAGCAAGAACAGTAATGTCCATCTTCACAAATTACTACACTGATATAAATAAAAACCAGTGCAATTCATGGAAGTTCCTTACTTGAGCATTGCAGGCTGAAATGGGATATCCAGGTCTTCACAGAGACCACGTAAAGCACCCTATACAGACAGAAAGGAAAACAGCATTCTTTCGTCAATACAAAGACAAAGTTTTAGACCATCATCCACAGAGACACCAAGGAAAAATAAACATAATGCAGGGGGGGCGGGCAGCTTTCAAAGATCTATCATAGCAACAACAGAGGAAAAGTCCATTACAGCACTGCAAACAGATTCTTGAGAGAATACTAAATGCAGACTTGCGCAGTCCATGTTTTCTACATACTGCATGGTCTAGAAATGGACATTTTTTTAAGGGGGGAAAGGAACAGTATACACATATAACTTCAGTTCAATCCCTGAGTGACACCCAAATATGGTGTGTAGAGTTTAGCATGGAAAGAGTGAACCACTTTTATCATCCAGCCATACAACTCACCTCAGGACTGAAACAAGAGTAAAGCCGCCAGTAAAACTATTTTAGTATCTCGACTTCCCTTCACCTATGCAAAAAAAGGAATAAAAGAAGGAGAAAGGAGACTAGTCCTCACTCCTCTCCACAGTCCACAATGTACCGGATAAAGAAGGAAATGAGAGAGAAGACAGCAAAAGCAGAAATCTATCCCAAACAAGTTGTAGACTTGCCTCAGGAAACAGAAGAAAAGAAAAAGAAATTTAGTGACCTTCTTGCTGACATTCCTTTGTAATTAACTAGACCAAGTAAAAACCAATACTGTGGAAGAATAGTTCAAAGTTCAACCTAGGAAATAGGTTTAATCTACTATGTTTCACCATTCACCACACTAAACTCCGCCAACAGTAAAAGACAGTACACAGAAAATGTTCCATGTAAAACAAACATCATATGGCCAAAATGTTAAGTAGAAGTTTAGAGTAACCTCTGGATCTTGTTTAAGTTCTCCGGCATCAATAATAGCTGGCGGATTTCCCAGGTCACATAGCTCACTGTATATGGTGGCAAGAGTTCCTAAACCTATCTCAAGAAAAGTTGGGGGCACAACCTCATCGAAGGATGGCTAGCAATCAAATACAAAACGAAGTGAGAAAACATGATAAGGAATATATTTGCTAACAAAATGGTAAAAAAGAAATGCATACAAATCAAATAATTTGATGATTGTTGATAAATTATCGTCACACAGAATATATATACTGATTTCCCGAATGCATGTATATGGCCAACTGAAGTCTAGCAAAGTTTAAGTAGATACACTAAAAAGGTAAAAGCTTACAAGAATATCAAGTGGATTTCGTATCAATATGAAGTGCTTTCCCCTCTTCATCAAATCATCTGGCAAATGAGGGAGCCGTTGTTTAGCCATGTGCTGAAACCATAATTGAGAAAATCTCATCAGAAAGTATGATTGTATTTCCCTGGCCTACATGAGTGATAACTAGTACTTCATGGAAAATAAAAAGAGTTAATCATCTTCCGGAGCTTAGTATATACAAATATTAATTATCCATTTTAGAGATGGTCAAGCTCATGGAAAATAAAACTAAGACCTTTCCTCTAATCCAGCTCATTCATTCCAGCCTAGGTCGCCGAGGGCTTGTTACAGTCCTTGAAATTTGATGGCACAGTAAAATAATAATAACTAGGGACTAGTACATGTTGTCTCGTGGATGTATTCTTTTATACCACTAAAATTGGATTTCATATATGCTTGTACTTGAATTCTCAATTTGTCAGTCTCTACATCATTCATGAAGCATTGCAAACTAGGGGGGCGTCTTTTGGGGATGATTTTAATGAAAATTACCAATCTCAACTGCTAACCAATAATATTTCAAGGACTTTTGGTATTACAGAGGGGAGCTGGTGACTCCCCTGGTTACCCCTACTTCCGACCCTTGTCAAAACGCTTCATGTCAGTTAAGAGTGTAGACTAAGCAATCAATTTCAACTAGCTAGTTTATTTGTCATGTTCCCTAAACGATCACTAATCTCGTTATGGCAGTGTAAACTAGGGGACCAATTTTTCTATATAAAATGACTAGAGTAAGGGCCCAACTTTAGTAATTAGCATATAATGCATAGCATGAAAGTATTAAAGCCTCATTTGTCTGTCTAGTTAAGCCAATAGCGCATCCTGGTGTAAGAAAAGGCAACTCTTATAAAAATGGGAACCCGCTATCAATCAAATAGCTAAAGCTCAGAGCAGCTCTGCTAGTTATCAACTGTAACGGAAAGGAGACAGACAAGAACCTTGCAGAAGCGATATTTCTTTGTTCCAGGACCATAGATGATCTCTTTCACAACCTTCGCTCCATCAGATTCCTACTAATAAAAGGAATAGTGTTAGTGGATGAACCAGCAAGTATAGAAGTATCAAAAAGAAGACAATTGACACACAAACGTATACGGAAACAAATTTAGAATACATTCTACGTTAAACAAGCTACTCCCAGGTCCCATGAACATGATAGTCAATATAAACAGACACTTCAGCAGTATCGCAATCAGTTTTGTCCAAAAATGCTTATGTCCATTATTTGCTTGTTTAAGAAACATTGAGTGACCTCTTAAACAGTATTAAAAAGTCAAAAAGGTGTGCATTACATCCTTAGTATACACAACAAAAGCAGCTCATTATGAACCCCACAGTTGGCGGAGTCTGAAAAAGCCAGGCGTACCGTTGATTTAGTGAAGAGTATATATCTAAAAACGCTCTACAAATGACGAATCCCCCACAGATCATATGTACGTGTATCAATTCAGAAAATAAAAGTTCAAATTAACATTCCGACTTGCTCGAGTCCACTAAATGAGTTGTTTAACATTTGACTTATGTTAACATAATAGTTGAGTACTCACTACACCTATTTGTCATTATGTCGCCGAGGAGTTCCTTGCATTGATTGTTTTCTCAAATAAGATTTGGATCACCCCTTTCATGTTCCAGCAGCACCTAATTCTGCCTCACTCCATATCCTAACTGGGGAGCTACGGTAAAATTACACATTAGAACCATTAATACTTCTCGCAACATTTCAACCAAATCACTCTGCCTTAATTGCGGTTTCTTACAAGGGCCAAAGTATCAAACTTTGCTCCCTATATCTTTCTTTTTCCTTCTTTTATTTTTTCACGGTTCCTTTTCTTTGAGATAGGAGTGGGAATAGGTTGTCTAAAACATCAACCTTTGGCTAAGTATATCTGATAGACGAAGAGAAAATATCAAGCTGTAAAACCAAACTTCTATCCATGACTGTAAAATGTTTAGATTTCATTTTGAACATTCATCACGAGAATAGAATTCATTAAGAAAACAAGCTTGTCAAATATTTTGTTTTAATTATACTCACTGCTCATAGGTTAACAAAGCATTAAGAAAACAGCAGCATAGAATTCATTTTCTGATCTAGTTCTCGTGATTCAAGCTATCACTATAAAACAAGCCGAACACGCAACTGCGATAAGCATACCATTTTGGACAGAACCGCCTGACGGTAAGGCCGCTCTGCACCAGTATCCTGAAGAAAAGCTCCATAGAGAGGTTCATCAAGCACTTCAATGTCCTCCCGCTGAAAAAATAAAACTGACGAGCAATAAGCACCGCTTAAGGGGAAATTCAATTATGTATGGTGTATCATCTTGTTCACATTCATGACTGTACTATTTATACTGATAATAATACTCGTCATCCCTTAAGGGGAAATTCAATTTTTTTTCATGGTATCAGAGCTAATTTTTTACTACATAGGAATGGCAGCTAACTTCTAACAATGACTCTTATGCAGAATCACCCATAAGTCCATAACTTAGCATTTTCCTTCCATCTCTTTATAATGGAGTATACTATTAGTATAAATAGCTTCTCATTTGTTATGGCTCGGCCCTATCCCTAGAGTAACTTTGATCCGTTGAGCGACTGCCCTTAACAAGCATTGACCAAGTGCAGCATTGAAAAGAAATGATGAAAAGGGTATACCAGCAAAATAACCACCATTCAAGAAAGTGATCACAGAATCAAGAGATGCTTGATCAGTGGTTAGGAAGTATCGTCCCTTATATGACAAGTTGGGGGTTTGATTCTTATCTACGACTCGACCATTCCTTCGAAAACAAACCATCAACATTTTCTGACATTAACCATGCAACAACAACTAATCCAGAAAAAGCACATGCCTAATTATGATCAACTACTTTGTCCACTTCACATAACTACCATCTTAGCCAGGAATATAAACAATAAATTTCTTAGAAGTCAAACATCAAAGGGTAGAATCAAACATGCAAAAAGCCATAATGATCATAATAACCTCACAGAAATATAGTAAGTTGAATGAAATGATGAGAAAGGAAAAGGGTGTGTGAGTAAATGTATTACTTGAGCAAAGGAGTACATAAGACTGGTGCTTAATGATCGAGGAGCAGACCATGAATGAATAACTTGAACTTCTTCACCCATTGTCGTGTATCTGTTCAAGTGTTGAACAACGACTGTTCTGAGTTTAGTAGTTAAGTTTGAAGTTAGTCAGTTATCTGTACTTCCTCCAAATGTGGTCAACTTCACTTCAAATTTGTTTTATATAGATTGGATAATGAAAGCAGAGTTGTCGAATACAGAAATATAGGAGCAGCACGGCACGTTTGTTATTTTGTTGATAGTAGTAACTGATTGTTTGTTTAGGAGTACTCCACAGAATAAAGACACTATATAAGTAAGAGCATCGCATTCAGGTGAGGATCAAGATTGGCCAATGATTGGAAGTTTAACTTGTGTGAGGAATGTCCGTGGTTCAAATCCCCGTATCTCTATCTTGTAACACATTTTACTACTTTTTCTATAGTGATTCATAGTATGATGTATGGACATAGGTTCATAATATAATTTGTCAATAAAACTTTTGCAATGCTGTAAAACTTCTTTGTAATTTGTTAAAAATTTATAAGATTTTTTGGGAGCTAGACTGAATTTTGTTAAAAACATTGGAGATCTCTAGCAGTTGAATAGGGCCACAATTGAACTAATTTCTCTTAGTTATTTGCTTTATTAAGAAAATATATGATTTGAGCTCATTTCGATTAGATTCATTTCTATTAACCAGTTGAAGACTCAATCCAACTTAAACCATACCTACATGGCTACATAGAGATCATGTACTATTAAAGTCAGATCATGTACTATTAAAGTCTTTTTTAAATAGAACATTATTCTTCTACCCTCTTAAAATTTCATCCCTTCCAAGAGGAATTTACCTCACACCCAATCAACTAACCACTTGCCATCTCTCTCTCATCAGCTCCAAGCTCGTCCACACATGCGGAAGCATAACCTAATATTAACAACGAAACAATAACATAATAATGAGACAATAACTAGCCGCACTCGCAACTTCACTCCTAAAAACTCCTACAATTGCTATTTTGAGAACAAATAAAACGACGGATTGTTTTAACACAAATTTTGTCTACTCAGATTGATAAAAAAAAAAATTACTGTTTTCAACACGGTAAAAATATGATCACTCTACATAAAAAAAAAAGTACTTTAAAGCAGTCTAATATCAATTCAAAACCAGATGTACAAAGGACTTTCTGTTTTTCAAATTTGTCGAAGCCATAATAAGTCTTTGCTGTCAAAAGACCAAATATTGAGCCATCAAAGCATCGCAAGAAGTAGCAACCATGAACCCCACGGGGGAAGCGTGCGGATATATTGCAACTACAGGATAGAAAAAAAGAGAGAGAGAGAGAGAGAAAAAGAAGGATCAACTCTTATCAATAGTTCTAGTTTCACAAGACATGTAGAAAACATGGACTATCACTTGGGCAAGTGCGACAACAAAAACAAGTGAACATCTGACCGATTATATGACCCCATATAAGGAATCAAGTTAGAGAACCTAACTGATTCGGTTAAATCCCTAACCAGAAGGTTAGCTTGACGCGATATGCTCAAAAAACAATTAAAAGTATCCACATTTCGTATAACAGAAGCGATTAAAGCTACTGGTCCAGACTGTAATTCTCGAACCAATGTTTCCATCGCGGCAGCTTGTTTCACTTCACCAAGCTCAAGAGGCTCTTCATTATCATAATCTACATTCTCATTATGAACATTTGTATCATCAGAAACGTTATTAGCCTTATTTATGTTGTTTCCATTTCCAAATAGAACTAGACCTGGGTCACAGTCAATTGGTTTTCTGTCAACCGTCTTTCTTCGATTTAGAAGAATGGAAAGCACTCGAACGAGATCCGGGAGGCATGAAGGGTCATATATCACATCAGCACCTAATCTGCAAGGCAAGTAAACCAAATCCCTGATTACACATTAGCTTATTCCTCGACTAAGTAATGTTCCAAAACCAACAGTCCAGTAAAGCCCAAATGTCAATGAAACGATGCATTGCCAAACCAGATACAAAATTTGGAGAAGTAAAAATAGATGCCTAATAGGCTAATACCACAATTTTTAGCAGACAACAGACTAGGCATTAGATTTGCACAGGAGCCGTCACCAACTATCTTTAATGATTAAGTGCATATCTGGTCTCATGCAGAATGTCCAAGGAAGAAAGGGATGAGATGTACTTTCACACCTAAAAGATAAATTTTGTCGAGATCTCTAGCAGAGGCAGAGAAGTTGAGACCAGAGTGCCTTAAATGAACAAGCCATCAGGCATCAGCTACCCAGTTTCTTCTTTGCATGTCTGTCTCAAAAAATGTTTTGGCATATCCTAGATAACCTCAACAGTCACCAGTAATCAAGTAATTTTTGCTCTGATTTTGATCTGTCCACTTGGAGATTGAACTACTTCTAATTTTCTAAATGCTAATTGCCAGGCTCAACTTGTTAGAGATGACAGAGAACATTGTTACATCAGTCAGTACAACTTGACAAAAGACTACCGAGACCTGCATCTGCAATGCTTCATACAAAATACACAAGAGAATAACCACGGCCACGGGGATCAATTTTAGTGAATGACACCAGTCAATCTTACAAGACTGACTTAGAGTTAGGTAAGTTGGTTAAAATAGGTGAATAAGTATCCCATGGTCTTATGTGTTCAAATCTCACGGGGGGCAAATGCCTGTTATTATGCCTCCTTGGTGACAGCCTCTCACACTGTTCCTACTGACTAGTGGCTTACCCGGTTACATGGTTTTCAACTTTGCATGCTATTACGTATACCAGGGTGTGTTTTACCAATTGCACACCTAAAGGAGCAGTTCCCTCGTCATTCAGAAGAAGAAGAAAAGTTGACTATAGCATATTGTGACATGCATAAGATAAAGTTGAGAGGCCAGCGTACACAAGATTCATAATAAGTTACTTAAACATTATTTTTTAGGTCTTTATTGCAAACTACTCCGTACTAGTTTAAATTTCCACATAAGACAAAATTGACTTAAGTATATTGTGACATGAAGACAGCTTACACAATGTCTGGCATGAACTGCTGAAGCTTGCTCTCTCTAGCAGATTCCCATGGAAGATGAACGCATTGCACCTGAGCCAAAAGGTAAGTAAATTGGTTGGCTGGTTGCTAAGTGAATCATCTTATTCTAATCCAACAGTACAGATAATCTTCTAATTATAATATTCGAAGGCAAAAAGTTCGACAATTTCCACTGCTTATCCTCTAAAAAACAATGGACCACTTCTAATAAGAAGTCCAAGGGCTCGCCCCATCAGAAAAAGAACCATCAGCACCAACATCTTGTACACATACTAGCTAAGTCAACACACTTACTGCCTGATCATTTATGTAAAAGCAAATCAGACACTGACAGATTGAAAAACCAACTTGTCAAAGCTCAATTTTAGGATACGCAAACTTTGTCCCATCTCTGGCCACATGAACAGGTATATGCGGCTGTAGAGATAATTAAGAAGAAGACGAATATCAAATAGATATTTTGGTATATTATTACAATGTACTCTTACTACATCATTAATAATTACAGCAGAGGTCAAAGTAGAAAGAGTACAAAGATTTCAGAAGTATGAGAGTGTGAACGGAAAGAAGCTAAAACGCTGACCACTTGTTGAGCATTAAATCAGAAAGAGTTGTGATATAACACATAAAATACCTATGGGAGATATTAAAAACTCACCACATCTCGGCTAGAGGTGGTTTCGTCTGAAGAGACATCTGTAAGGCCAATCTTATTCATTGCCAAGTTGACCTTTAAATTTGCTAGAGTTGACACATCACCATCAGTCAGGATCACCTGCATTAGAGATACAAGTTAGAGACTGAAGAGTATACCGACATACTATTTCTCTTGTTCGAAAGGCTTCATGCTAAAAGCTATGACATCCAAAAAGCAACAACATATTATAACAGGAGAAACAGAATTCTGATGAGAACAGGCCAACCAGACAGATGGAAGAAGAGGCTGCAGAAACTAAAGGAATTTAGAACGTAATCCACGAGCATGACTAGACTATCAGTTCTTACTAAACGAAAGCATGCACTTAAGCTTTCAGACACAAGAGAAATTAAACATGGAGGGAGAAGAGTAACAAGTTGACAGACAGAGACAGAGAGAGATCAATGGCAGATGTATACTTTTGACTTTTTGAGACAGCAGAAAAGGGCAAAGAGAGAAAAAGCTGCAGTGCAAAATTGAAACAAGCTAAGTCATCTAGCCATAACGAATTCCAAGATCTAACAAATTTGTGATATAATAGATGCTCTATACTTTGCTTCAAGTGATGTAGTACCTTCCCCTTTCTCCAGTAACTTTGTAATTCTTCAGAGTTTGCAAGCATCTTGGCTAGAGCAGTACACTTCAACTGCATTTTTTTTAATAAGTCTATTGCGAACATTTTCCTAACAGGATAACACTGTGAGAGCAAAAAGAATTGCTTTTAGGATAGGGTCATACTCATAGACCCCTACTTTCCCAATCCAGCCAAAATTCAACCCCCATAACTGATTTGGCCAGTTGATTGGTGTAATATTTTATACTCCCTCTGATCCACTCA
>CAAKMY010039569.1:0-27341 GCA_901111285.1 Corrigiola litoralis
ATTGTGTGTGGTCATTTAGGGGGGGTATGAAATGAATGACATTTAGCTGGATCCTCTAATATTCTCTCTCTTTCTCTGGATCATTCTACTGCTTCACTCTATTTTTCTCATCTTTTCCACCTTTATTGTTCACAAGCATATCAGACAGGGGTCTTTAATCCAAACTGCATTTGCGGTTACATGGGTAAAGCCCGACTCGATCCCATTCATTCTGGATTTTCGATCATTATGTGATGGTGGAATTAACAAATCTGGCAGATTCAGGAGACATCATTGCCAAATCGTCCCTCAAATGATAATCTGAGAACAAGGATTCTCAGCTGGGGGAATACATGATTACATGCTAGTACAGTATCTGAAGTACACCATATTTTTCACTTGGGTGAATGGAGATTGAGCAAAATTACTGAAGTAAAATTTACAACATCAAATATACTGGACATAAAATATCAAAATCTATAATTTAAACATATAAAGATTTAATATTTCAATCTGATATTTAAATTTAAAATTTATCTGAATTATCAAACAAAAAACCAATAATAAAGCTATAACGTAAAAACAAAACAAAAAACTGTCAAAATTAATGATATTTCAATATTTTACTATTTAACGGCATTAGTCAATAGTCATTAGTGCAAGGTACCCGAATTTGGAATCCCAATAGTAAAGGCAACTAAATTGGAATTATCGGAAACCTAAAAAAAAAAAAATCCCAATAATTGAATAACACTAATTTCCAGCATGTCACTACGACCAATGAGCAGTGGCCATATTCCACATGGACCAATGACTACATACCACATCAGCTAAGTATTGTCACCAAACACCCAACTTTTCGAAAATCAAAAATTTAGACTTAATCTCATTCTAACCCAATCTATGATCATCAAAGAATAAAAATTTAGAGGTATCACATGTCATCTCACTTCAGTCTCTTAACAATGATACCAACAACTATTTCGCAAATTATCTAAACTAGTGTAAAATTTCGACCCCCTTCACCAACTGAACTAAAATGCCAACTAAAAAGTAAACTTCACACATGAGAAACGACAAAAAGTGAACACAAGTACCGGAAGAACTCAGTTTAACACTTTGACACAACTGAACTGAACTAACTAAAATCTTAACCAAAGACACGAACCATATATATATCATATCCTATAGTAATTAACTAACTATTAATAAGCCAATATTGAAATTAACAGAAACAAAGAAAAGGGTATGTAAAAAAAGTACCAGCGCAAGTTTTGGAGATTGAAAGCTTATAAATCAAGACCAAGATGCCAAGTGCATGAGCTCCACGAGAAGGGATGAAGAAATAATAATATCTAACGTAGAGTTTCAAGAAGACAAATAAGAGCAATGCTGCAATGGTGCCCATGCTCACTTTTTCTCTGACAGTCCGGCTTCGAACCCATCTCGCTATCTTTTTCACTGGTGCTGGAGTGTTACTTCTCCTCGTTCCCATCACGTACTTTATGCTTACAAATACGAGTAATAATGTTAGTGATTTGAGGGAAGATGGTGATCAGAGATTGCACCTTTTTGTTATTGTGTGGGTGAGGGGATAGGGAGAGAGTCTCTTCAATTGACTACAGTCGTGGGGTGCTGGGGAAGTGAAGAGAAGAGGTTTGACTAGGACATTCCCTTATATATTTTAGCATGTCCATACCAAAATTTATCCATCATGATTAGAATTTTACTTGAAAAAGATTTACTCCGTAGTTGTTACCAATCGTATATGACTATATGTAACATTATAAGAAATATTTTATTATTATGTAATTCAAAAGAGGGTAAGAAAATCCAAACATTAAAAAGACAAATCATGAAATTAATTCATTTATGATATGAGATACACTGTAATACGCCTACCTTTCCAAAATATTCTTCCAAATCTCACAATTTTGTACACTTATTATTAAATTTTTACCAAATTTTGTAAGATTATAAGGTTTGATGATGTTATTGTCTACTTCTTTTGTTGATAATTGATGATGTTATTGTCAAAGTCTCCTTTATAATTTTTCCTTGATATTGTAATACCCCCACAACTGAATGAATAGACAGATTGATACTTTACTTTAGTTGTATCGAATACGTAATCAATATCAGTATACTCAATAAGGATATGGTTTTCCTTCCTCGTGGAAAAAAGAAAACTTGAACAAGAATTTGCTTAGCACTAGGCACTATTGCTTCGTCCTTCACCTTGTCAAGAGGTGTCCAAAGATCTTTTTGTTTTAGTTGTGCCCACATCTTGAATTGAGATAACCGAAAATTGTTTTTCCTAGTGAATTGTCAGTCTTACAATTCAAAGTAGACATTCTATTGAAAAATCTTTGCATTTAGACAAAATAATTAACTCTCCAAAGACTAGAACCAAGCTCTTGATGCCAATTGTTGTGCGGACAGTCGGACATGCAATGATTAGTGGGCTATAAGCAGAAAAAATTAACAATAAAGACAAGAGAATATTTAACATGTTTCACTATCAATTTGGTAGCTACATCCACCAGACAAAGATCTCAGTTTTAACTGCAATTGGGGTATTTACATAGTATACAGACACTCGAGTTCAAATGAGAAAATTCTACCTAAGTTCTCCACCTGGTTTTTATTTTAATGTATGTATACAAGGCAATTAGGGTATTCACATAGTAAACTATCTGATGCAATGACCAGACAAGACGACAAAAAGCCAAAAAGACCACGTTAGTTGAAACCCTACGCCGATAGTCGCGAGCACCGTTGCAGCTCCCTACTACCGCCCTTCTGGTATAGGTCGTGGGGTGCGACACATTGTTACCTCACTCTTCATGCTTTTCTTGACTTGCTCCGATGCAACATGCTACGCAAATTACTTGCTTCTCAAACTCTCAAAAGAACCCCGAAACAAACATTTAAGTCATATTTTGACACTTGTAAGAAGGGGTGATTGCGAAACTCAAGTCCATCAAACACTTAGTCTAGTGTGATTTACTAGACATTATCTTATTGAAAAAACTGAAGTATAGTAGGAGACTGTCTATTTTCAAGTTCAAATCAGATAATTAAAGTCGTTATTCTGCAGGGAGAAATGCCATTTTTTTTATTATATTGATTAAAGAATGATCACACTAAATCTATTTACAAGAGTATTTTTATTAACTCGACTAATGTTAAATACCAATAGACAGTGACGAATTCAGGGATTCGGCATGGGGGTTGGTTTTTTTCACAATTTCATGAGGTAAGACAAGGGTCGAATGGGGGAGAAAATGATCATCAGCAAATAAGCAACAATGCTAGACAACACAAATTCAAAGCTGCTATCCATCACTCATTAGCCCTGCAAGGGTGCGAAGTATAAACAGATTACAGCTTGATGATGAGTAATCTAATGCATATGCTGCTTAGGCGACATCCATGCAAGGTTCTTCTACGCTCTTAGTCAACATGCATACAAGATTCTTCTACTACTCCCCATCATCAATCATCAGTAAGCTCTCTGCAGTAATATGTCCAGGCCAAGAGCATACTTTATTTGCTAACAACATCTGATTCTAACTAGACCTTCAAACAAATGAAGGTAGCCTCATTATGGTCTGCCCCTCCATGACACTGTAAAACCAAGAGAGAACATCTCAGCATTGTCATATCAACAATGACAATAGGCTTAGTTAGCATTCAGATAGCGGGGCAACTCAACACAAAATCATAAGTTTGGCTCTTAAAACTCCAATGAAATGTTTTTGGTTCAGTTGATGTTTCTTTAAAGAAACTATTCCCATGAAATGTTAGAAGTTTCCAAGGCTTACCTCTTGATGTAGTAATAACAGAAATCAGACAAGATAAAAGTCTGAACCACCTCACAAAGCAGAGCCAAGAGTAGCCATATATGTCCCTGCCCTATTAGCATCAAGTGTGCTCCCCTTGTCTCAATTAGCTGTATGAAGTTGTAAAACATCATTGTAAGCCCAAGACACTCTTAATTGTTGATATTGATCTAATTGCCTAACTAGACACAATTCTACTGATGAAATACTGGAAGCCTTTGCCCTTGACATCGTAATTTGAAAAGCTCAAGACAACAAGAAAATCAAAGGGGGAATAGCTAAACGTTTGGTAGTATATAACCTGAATGATCCAATTTGCACATCCAAGGAATCTTGCAACACCTAAGGCAAACACATAGTGGCCTGTAAACGGTTCAACCATCTGCATACACACAACAACGAAGCTGAAAATTCATTTGCGGAACATGTTAGAGGATCAACTCAACCGAAAGCTAAAGCTGATGGTTGAGGCTCATTCATTGGTTATATTCTAATAGAACACAAAATTGACATATCAAAAGGTAATTTCAGTTTTGAGTTATGTTTCATTTCATAGTACTTAGAAGGTGTTAGTCAACTGCCAGTAGGTACTCCATAAGACTCCTTGCTAAGTTGGGGGCATGGTCCTTTTATGGAGATCAAGATAAGACATTTAACTCAACAACTAGCTACTCCGCAAAATCCTTACTAAGTTAGAAATTTATTATGGAGAGCAAGTAAAGACCTTGTATTAGTTCTTTTCTTTACTGAGTCCTCTGCATACATAATTGCAGAAGTCTCTCTTATTATGAAAATCTCATCCTCCCTCCCCCTTTACTTTGACATGGTAATGAACAGAGAAGCTTAGAGGTAGTATTACCTTAGCTTTCTGCATGAGACGAAGCTGAGGCAGCACTGAAAGGGCTTCAACTGGCATACAAAACGCCCACATCCAACGGAATAAGAAGAAAAAAGGTGCTTTTGGGTGAGCTACTAATGCAACCACGGCACAAGGCACTAACTGCATACAGAAAACACAAAAAACAGAAATTATAAATATTCTTATATTATGCCATATTGCATTTATGCTAAATCATCCCTAATTTTCCCCATTGTTTAAGACAGAACTATAATTTGATTTAGTCATGCTGTGAAACCATAGTTCTGACTTTTGAGTATTGGTACACCATGGTGTCAAACTGTCGACTATCTATCCGGATTAGAGACGGACATTGCGATGTTCTCTTCGATCTTATGATCTCTTGCCATATCTCATGATCTCATATCCTCTGATAGTATTGACTATTGGTTAGGTACAATGTCCAGAAGACACTATCTCATAAATCATGATCCACATTCCACTGATACAAGATTACCATATCAGGCAAGGCTTTATTTGTTAAAAAAATAAAACTATGCAACAAAACAGAATGCTTATTCATAAATGCCATAACACCGTGAATGGCCTTATGACAATCTATTGAAGACTTAAAAGTTAAAATCAGTTTTGATTATCGCACAGCATTTTATAGATCCTCTGACTATACCACCACAATAAATTCCTCTGCTTTTTTTTTCGTGAAAGTTTCTTGTTAATGCTTACCTTCCAAAGGTGTGTATGTATATACTTTGTTAAAATAAGCACATAACTTTTGTGTAGATGTGGCGGATCAAGCAGAACTTCGACGTTATGCCAAGACACCTTAAAATATGAGTGAAAACATTTTGTGCAGAATAGAGGAGGATATGAGAGTATTTCGAGGAACAAAAAATGAAGAAGAACAAGAAATAATTACCACATAATACAGGGGCATGTTGTCCATCTCTTGCCTGTACGTTGATTTCAACTTGAACCGCATCATATAAATGACCCAAAGAGTAGCAGCAAGGGTCAGAGAATCAAGTATAACATGCACATGACCCTGATAAGAAAGGACTGATATAAGTCTCACGACTAGATATATAGCTGTGAGCTCTTGAGTCCTTAGTGATAGACCTATGAAACCACAATGTACAAAGGAACTTTCAGAAAAATTTTCATTCCAATCAAGCTTTGAGATGAACACAGTTAATCACAGCCATTGCTCAGGAGGAGATCATCTGATAAGAATTTGTCTAACATTTATATGACTCGAGAAATCGAAAAAGAGAAAGAAAAAGGACATTTCATTGCCAGAACAAAGAAAAGGCCTTATATGCCAGTTAGAATTACTCAAAAGAAAAACAAGGCAATGCTTCTCATTTTGTTTGCCAAAACTTGTTTTGAATTCAATAGATAATGCCACTACATCAATTTTCGGTCACAAAATGTTCCTGAAATACGAGCAGTACAATACAAACAGTAGGGATCAGATCAGTTACCTTAGCTAGAATGTATTTCCTCTTGGCTCTTACTACTGAAAATTGGTTTAAGAAATCAGAAATCCCTACATATATAGCTTTAACAAGCTGAGTTTTTTTTTTTTTTTTTTTTTTTTGCGCTAATTTGGAATCCATTTATTACATGGTAAATGAGCCAAAGTTCGTTAGACCTTTTGTGGAGCAAAACTTCATTACACTGATGATATCTAAGGAGACAAAGCTCCTTTCACTAATTTATAACCACAATGGAGACGAAGCTACTAAGACCCTATGAAGATGAAGCTCCATTCACCCTATTGAAGGATGCTCTATATATGGCCCACATATATGATGTCATAGCCCCACATTAAGGAGAAAATAATTTTATTATAAGCTTGTGGAGTTACTCCTATTATGGTATAATCAAAGATTAGGCCTTAACCATTACATTAGACTTTTCATTGGGTTGGTCCTGAACCCCCTCTCCCGAAGGGCACCATCATCATTTGAAATTTCACACCAAGCTCTTCAAGGATGAAATAAAGATAAAACTGCAAACTTTGTACTGTTTTTATTGATACCTTTTCAATGCGCAACATATTAGAATCTTGTAGATCACAATTTTCTCTTATAGTACATGTTTTAGACAACAAAAAACAAAGAAAAATGATAAGCCCAACAAGTCAACGTTAACCCTCCCCTAACACACACTGACAAACCACAAGTACAACCCTTAAATCCTCCAATAAATCAAAGGCCAATGAGTAATCAGAAGTTAAAAAACATGTGAGTACTAAAGAAACTCAGTGTAGTTACTTGTTATACTAGCGATAACAAACACTTATAAAGTACCTAGAGCACTTAGATCAACTGGTTAGAGATTGTTCTAGCTTAACTAGAGGTCTCAGGTTCTTTGGGAATGCAGCGGTGTTAAAACTCAGAGTGAGAACTTTGCCGTCCTAGTAGTCCTACCCGTCTCGAATCCGGACTAAACTGGATGGTAAAAACCAAAACAAAAAACAAAAAACAAATAGAAGTAAATATATAGTCTACTAGTACTAGCAGAAGTAAATTAGTAGTGTTGATTACCAGAACAGTTTTTGGAGATGGTGAGCTTATAAATGAGGACCAAAATGCCAGCAGAATGAACAGCCTGACCAGCAATAAAGAAGTGGCTCTGATTCCTGACGAACACCTTCAACAAAACCAGCACCACCAGAGCTGTTATGGCCCCCATGCTCACCTTCTCCCTTACTGACCGGCTTCGAACCCATCTCCCTATCTTCTTCACTGCATCCGGAGTTCCTATGTTCTTGTCCTTCCCCATCACTGAAGTTTGAGTGACACTAAGAGTTTGTACTGGGGGTTTGCACAAGAGGGAAGAAAGCAAGATTTGACTTTGGAGTTTGCACAAGCTAAGGATGAACTCATGGAAATGCAGGAAACATTTGTATTAGAGAATGGAAAGATTCTTTCTTACTCCATGAGGATTTCTTTATTGTCTAGCGTGGAATGCATGGCCTTAAACGGGTCAGATAGCGGGTTTCGGGTGATCTCTTACCGAAGTATGTGTCCATACATAATGCATCAATATAATATTGGACAAGTTACGCCTATGAAAATTAGTCAAATCATAGGATAGGTTAGGGGTCTATTTTGAGAGGAGACGCGCATTAAAATTACCAGTTTTGAGCGGATCCAAATAAACTTGGGTTAAGCTTAAACTAAACACATTAACATGACTCATGGACTCTAGATTCTTTGTTGGTTCCTCTGGGAAGCTGTTACTTTAGATGATTCTAGGTGGCTGTTTTGTGTATCACAATCAATTTTCATCAATTTATGTTCGGCTTGGTTAGTTAAGTACCACCAATGTTTGGCAAATGACTTCAGCTTGATCATCGTCATGGATGAAAGGCCGAAGTAGAGTCAGAAACGAGTACGATGAATAAGGGGGGGGGGGGGGGGTAAGGAGATTGGTAGCGCACGACACGGTAGTGATCAGCTAGTTGTGTTAGAGCTATATAGTTGGTACTAATCAGTCTTCCAGAATAATTTTGCCCCCTCGAGTAGAAGAAGAATTATCTCCAAGAAGTTTAATTGAGATCGAAACACTAATCAGAATATTTTGTTCCTTTACATTCTCAATGAAAAATAAGAGCGATATATACCTCCGATCCAGCCATTTCCATTCATCCTTCCAAATTCTCCTCACTTAATTTCAAATATGTGGGGAAGTGGTTGGATTGGAGGGAACACGATTATAGTAAGCTGGTCAAATTATGTGCAAATTCTGAAAGCACGTCAAACAGGTAGATGGTTACGCCACTCATTGAAGGATACATACATGTTCAAGGGCAGCATAATAACTTAATGACATACATCACAAGGAACAAACTATCACTCTATTACTAGATAACCACCACATAGTCTAGCTACTGATGGTGGGATTACGAGAGCTCGCGATGGAAATGAACATACCCCTAACTAAGACCTAGTGTCACCCTCTACCTCGATTTCTTCCATCTCTATGCTCCTTTTCCTGCCTGTTGTTTTCGGATGTCTCAAACCTGATAAGACTTTATTGTTCCAACTATGACTAGTTTCAGTATGTACTTCAGACCAATGAAGATAGCCTCATCACGCTCTGCCCCTCCATGACACTGTAAATTCAATAGAGAACATCACATTAGATCAACCAGCAATCACTTCGCAAAGTAGTACTAGTCGAGTGGAATTTTGTGACTCCATAAAAGTTTACCTCTTGACATAGTAATAACAGAAGTCAGACAAGATGAAAGTCTGAACTACTTCACAGACGAGAGCCAACAATATCCAGATATGTCCCTGTCCTATTAACATCAGGTGTGCTCCACTGGTCTCAATAAGCTGTAAGAAGTTCATAGAAACAAAAATTTGCAAGTCAATTAGACATTTAACAGTTCATCGACATTGCCTTAACTATTATCCACAATATGTGAATGTCAGCTTGCTTTTTTGGTGAAGTTCTGAAAATCATGGCTCATAACCCTTCTTGCAACAACAACAACAACGTCATTGTTTATCTGTTTTATAAACTGAAAGCGTTTGTATGTCTTGTGAGTTATGACAACGTATAAAATGGGGGCTATAGCCCTTCATGCTTTTCCTCGTGAAATTGTAAATGACAATAGCCACTAAAAAGTCAATGCGAAGATGCAACCCACAAGGGAAGCATATTAAGACAGCAACACCAAGAGTCCTTTGGCTCATATTGAGCAAAAGGGAAATTAGAAAGGGGCAGGTGACAGAATCAGAGAAAGAGGCAAAAGGGTACATCGAGCTGCAAAAATTTCAAGGGATCAATATCAAAGTTGAATGTATCTTCACCTGAATTATCCAATTTGCACATCCCAAGAATCTTTCTACACCTATTGCAAACACATAATGGGCAGTGAATGGTTCAACCATCTGCAGAAGAAACAAAGAGAAGAACGTTAATTTAATTATTGGCTGGTTGCAACTCCTAGGTTAACTAACAATAATTTGGCCTTGTTTAGGAACACCTAGTGGCTAGTAGCACTTTATATATATTAGCTAATGTGATAGCTAATTTTATTAACTGCTTCGGTTAGCCAATTATAATCAAAATTGAGATTTTTGGCAACAAAAAGTTGATATTACTTGACCTATATAAGGGGAAAAAACATGAGTTGATAGAATATGCATGAATATGTAGCTTTTATACAACTACTTATCAAATCCAAGCCTCTGCTTGGGAAGCTTTTTAACAAACACCTAAAATTGATCTTTTCCTTTGGTCCTTCTCGCCTTTGGTTACTTCTTTTGAGTCCGCTATTCTAGTATGGAAAGTAATTTTGAACAGAACACAAACTGAAATTCACTTTCGAGCTACAGCAGCAGCTAAGCCATTGGACAGCAGCGTCACACAAGTCTAGCAATAGAGAAAGCGAGAAGGCCTTCATATATAGTGAAACGTTTCCATCCATGAAGTTCTAAATTGCATTGGTTCCCTTTTTCTTTTCTAAGTGGTAATGATTCAAAGAAGCCAGGAAAAAGTATTACCTTGGCGTTCTGAATCAATCGAAGCTGAGGGAGCACTGCAACAGCTTCAACGCACATACAGAGGGCCCACATCCAACGGAACACAAAGATATAAGGACCTTGAGGGTGAGCTACTAATGCAACAGCAGCAGCAGGCACTAACTGTAAATAACAAAGTAACCAAATAGGCATTATGACAAATTCATGCCATGCTGTGATACTTTAACAGTCAGCTACTTCCTAGTGTCAAACAATCTTTAACTTATGTTTTCTCTTTTGGTGAGCCTGAACCATCTTCAATTACATTATTCGCAAATATTCATTTTAAGTTATGAGTTTCCATAAACCACTAAATCTAAGTGTTTGTCTAGATTAAGGATCCAACATTGTGATGCGTTTTACCTTTCTTCCAACAAGATTGAAACAATGCATAACGATATATATAACGAAAAACAGCTTATTGGTTTAAAAATTTATATAATTTTAATGAGAAAACATATTCCATCTTTGTCAAACTAACTTTCACCTCTTATACAAAAATATATCCAGAAACTGCAATCCTAATTTATAGAACCAAAACTTCACATGTAGGCATAATTGTGCATACAATGATTGAGCACAGTTCTGCATACTACGGAGTAGTAATTTTAATCCTCCCTTTGTCTCAGAATCCACCAGAAAGATTTTATAAACCAATAACGTCATAGACATAGAATGTCACTACAATACTACATATATGAAGGAAGGAAAGGGAAGGAGTCTTGTTGTCTGAGCATTTTATACAGCGAGTGATCACTTACCACATAATACAGGGGCATGTTGTCTTGATCTTTCATGTAAGTTGATTTCAACTTGAATCGCATCATGTATATAACCCATAAAGTAGCACCAAGGGCCAGGACGTCAAGTATAGTGTATAGTGCCACTCGGAATCCAAGGCTAGTTACGATTCCCACAGCTAAATGTATAGCTGTGAGCTCTTGAGTCCTTAGTGAGAGACCTATAAGACCACAAGTATGCGGTGATGAATAATCTTTACAATGCCTTTGAAATGAAAGGTAACCACCAAAATCAGCTTTTATTAAGTGATTCATAATTGTTACCTTATTCATTCCACCTTCCCTAACCTGAGAACAATTTTAGAAGTGGCGTAGTTAACTAGCTTTACCTCTCAAGTCTTAACCATCAAATGTATAAACAGATGAAACCATACTCTTCCACTAGAAGTCAATCGAACATGTTTCAGTAATGATTATATCATAGAATTCCTGGAGCATATAGGGGTAGAGAAGCTAACACACTTTCAAGGACAATCTATTGTACATATTTAAAGAGACATAACTCTACTTTATAAGACATATGACATACACATTCACTGCATTCAAGAATGTTCTCAAGTAACTTTCACCACTACTAACATTTTGCAGACTTCTAGCCATCTACGCAAGTGAGTTCAAAGTCGAAACAAGCCCAATCAACCATAATTAGCCTTCCATTAATGCAATGGGAACTTTCCTCCAAAGATTAGGCATTAAGGCCAACAAAACCACAGAATTGAATTGGTCATCATACCATGTTAATAGACATTCATACTCTTGTTACTTCTTAGCCACTTTCTCATCCACCATAGTTTTCTTCCAAGGTAATGGTCCAAATTAAACATAAAAGTGAGCTTCATAAAAACTTGCATTTTAACATAAACACTCAATCATAGAGGAGCAAGGTTGGCCCAATGCTTGGGCATTCAACCTGTTTGGGAATTGTCCTAGGTTCGAATCCTCATATCCCCTCCTCGCAGTATTAGCTCCTCCAATGCACCAAATAAAAACATATAAACTCAATCATATGACAATAAGATTATGATCATACAATCTTATTCAAGTACTCACCTTTTTATAGTATTGAAACTAAAAAAACAACAACAACAACAACCAAACCTTAATGCCGAATTGAATTGGGGTCGGCTAACACGAATCGTCACGAAATACATAGGACATAAAAGGGTATGTAGGCATGTAGGATAATAGTGTCATTTCATTAAGCGCACGTATCAAATACCAATCAACTCCACCTTTCTTCATCAATAATAGCACATCATTGCGCAGTGATCATTGAAAATGAAAGAGGACCCATTTATGATCAAAGGAACAAATATCATTACCCGCGCAAGTTTTGGAGACAGTGAGCTTGTAAACCAAGATCAAGACACCAGCTGCATGGGCAGCCTGAGCACCCACATAGAAATAAGCAGGATGTTTAACAAACACCTTCATTAAAACCAACACTATGAAAGCTGACACAGCTCCCATGCCCACCTTCTCCCTCACTGATCGGCTTCGAACCCATCTCCCTATCTTCTTCACTGCTGCCGGTGTTTCAACGTTCTTGTCCTTACTCATTATTGCCCTTACTTCACTTGAGAGATATAGGGATTGTTTGTTGTGTTAAGTTAGTTGATCAAACTATGTTGTATGTTAGTTAGTTAGTTAGTTAGTTAGTTTGTTGTGGAAACTAGGAAGTAGTTTAGTTTGTGTTTTTGTGTGAGTGGGACACTTAGAGGTGTCAGGGCATAAATGACGGGAAATGATTTTTACACTCCTTTGATTGATTTTTACACTCCCCATGTGAGAGGAATTAAATATTACAAAAAAATATGTGCTCTCACATAGAAGAGGCTAGTGGGAGTGTAAAAATAAGTTGTGGGAGTGTAAAAATCAGTTCCCATAAATGACATATGGGATAAGAAGGAATTAAAGAGTTGGCAACAATGCGTGGTGCTAGAGCTGGTAATCCGGTGGGTCGGATAAGTTTAGGATCGGATCGCGTTATCTCGGATTCAGATGCTTTTGGGTCATGATAATTGTCGGGTCTGTTCAAGTTTAGTCAATGGGTCATTTATACTTTGGAGTTAGTTTGGACTGATTTCGGATCTAGTTAATTTAATATCAAATTAATACTAATGTTTTATTGAACTATTGATATCAAACTTTATGAAATAGAAAATACTTACTATTCGGATAGGTTTCGGGCTCTAAACTTTCGGATTGTATCGTGTTACGTGATGCTCTTCTTGTTCAAAGTTAAAGAAAGCCTCTTTAATTAGTTGAAGATGTTCAAAGTGAGGGATATGAATTCTTAAAGTTTATGTGTACAAATTCATATAACAAAGCAATAAGTTTGGTATAACTCACATAATTTTGTACCCTTACATATTGTAAACAAATATCTCCCTAAAACCTATTAGTACTTGAGAGTCAAAATTTTAAAATGCAGATGTGATTCATAAAAAGTACTAAATTTGATTCATTACTTTCTGTAAGTTTATAGTGTAATAGAAAAAAACTTTCAATTTCATTATAGAAGATATACAACAAGTCTAGGATCCAACTCCTACATATTATTTTCTTGTTTTTCATTGATTTATGAAGGTAGATAAATACTTGGATTTAGCTAAATGATTGCATATTCTTTACGTAATTATACTAAAAAAATACTGGTTTTTATTAGGCCATGTGGTGAAGTGTTGTAAACATGTATCGTACATCCGTACTCAAACATCTATGTTTTGTTAGAGGCATTGGTACCGTAAATGGAATTTAATCTCTACAAATAAATTAAGGAAATGGAATTATCTTGTTTGTCATATGAGATCTGAGACACTTCACCAATAAAGTTTTAGCCAGTATCGTTGTGCCACGTAGGACTAAGTTGATGGTTTGACCAATGATTCAGCTCCATTAGTTATCCAAAAGCAAAAATTGACGGCAAGCTTGGCCAATCCAGAAGCAAATGCATCTAATCTAGTTGCATTTTAATAAGCACCAAGATGTCTACTTGTCTAGAGAACTGGCAAAATCTATCCCGAGTATCTTCATCTTTTTTTTTTTTTTTTCATCTTTGGAATGTCAAAGCTGAAAGCCCTCAATTACTCATGACTAATACTAATGACTAGCCAGTAGCCACATACAGTATTTGCTCATCGTGTTGACATGCATGATTCTAGATTCTACCACATTCAGTGTACAATTCATGGGCCAAAACATATCAAGGAGAACTTTCCGAACATCCCATGACAAAAGCTCATCATTAGCGAGGGGGTTTGAGAGTACAAATTGCTCATATATATAGCCGACTTAATTTAATCTTAGACATCTCAAGGATAGCTTAGAGCAACCTCTCAGTCATACTGATCACGAGTCACTAATTTTCTCTAAGGATTCAAAGTGTGGAGTTAGAACGTGACCAATATAATAGTATGACCTTGTACAACCTCAGCAAAGATAAACGGTGTGTTACTTAGATGGTAGAAACTTTGTTTCTCTAGTAATATGAAAGGTTAATTGGTTTCCATTCCTAATGCAACATTGATCAGCATGAAGTGACTTGTATATGGTACAACCTTTTGTAGCTCGTGAATTAACATTGAAGCACTTGTACGTAGCAAACTACTCCGTATCATATGAAAATGTACCGAACTTTTTAAACTGGTGAAGACAACTTTATGATTAGTTTTCCAGCCATGACACTGTAATTAAGAAAAAAGAAGGAAGAAGAATAAATTAGCAAAAAAGTATTAAGAGAATACAGGTTGAAATAATTAACACTATATCCACTTTTTAAAGTTAAATTTCAAAATACATTTGAAGCTTACCTTTTGATATAGTAATAACAAAAATCAGCCAATATGAAAGTTTGAACAACCTCTGCTAGTAACATCAATAATATCCAAAAATGTCCTTTTCCAGCCAGGACGAGGTATGCTCCATTTGATTCGTATATCTATATATGAGTGGACACAAAATAAGGCACAATTATTTTAGCGAATGTCTCATTACAATGATGTTGAGTTATCAAAATCAGATTGAACAGCTTCTCATTACTATCATTTGCATAAACAATTATAGTCTATCATAATCAACATAATTATTATTATTGATTGTTTTTCATTTTTCCATTTTCAATATGCATGGCAAAAATATTATTTGATTTCTATTGTAATTTATGGATAAGTATAAAAAATTAGAATAATAGACAAAAATAAATAACATTAAACAAGAAAGGGGGGTGATTGTCAACCTGAAAGATCCAGTGTGCGCAAGCGAGAAACCTTGAAACACCCAAGGCAAACACATAATGTGCAGTAAATGGTTCAACCATCTGTAATACCAATAAGAAGTAAAAATAAAGCCTATATTTTAGTAGAATAAATTAGTGTAACAAATTAAATGATTATTTCGGTGTTATATCTAAATCAACATCAAGGGTGTGTTTGGCAAGTCATTTCAGTCACCTTATTTGACTATTTTACCTTATATGACCAAAGTTTCAGTCACCTTAAGTTTTAAGGTTGTTTGGTAACACAACCTGAATTATATTTAAGGTGACTGAAATAATAAGCCATCTGATCAGGTTTCAGGTTCCTTTTCAGTCAGTTTTGCAAAACACACCCCAAATATTAGTATTTTTCTATTTGAATATATTGAGATACTTGTTTATGCATATAGATTTGGCTTCTTTAGAAACAATAGTAATTTAGTTGCAATGGAACTCAAAAATACATCGATCACTTTGACTACTTTTGGCTCTGATTTTGACCTTAACAAATTAATATGTATCATCAAATCTTGAAACACACTTATTTGTCTTACTATGTTACTCCGTATGAGTTTTAGTAAGTCAATGACCGCTAGTTAGTGGCAATTCAAAAATTCCGTTATACACAATGCATGCACTGTTGCTGTTTATATATAAAAAAAAGGACAAGAGTTTACTTGTTTCTGCACCAACAAATTACGAAAGTGAATTTTAATCCAATTACTATATACGGATCGAGTAATACAACTATTTTATGATGTATCATGCACCATTTTCTCCAATATAACAAAAGATATATTCTCACGTAAATTAGAATGATATATACATAATATAGTTTATAAGTCACTAATCATAGAGTTTATATTTATAAAATATAAAATACATTTTCATTAAGCATTATACATTACATAGTCAAGCTATAGCATAAATATTCAATGATTATATTACACTTATCTATTCATAATTATATAAATGGTGAATGATATAATTCATATATATGACTCATATGGTGATTATGCAAAGTACCATGCGTACTCTACCCTATGTCTTTGCAAGTTACAAAAACTGACCTTGGCATTTTGCATTAATCGAAGCTGAGGTAGCACAGAAACGGCTTCAACACAAATGCAAAACGACCACAAAGCTCGTGCAGCCACAACAACAAATGATCGAGGGTGGATTAAGATTGCGATGACAGCACAAGGTACAACCTGTACGTATGTAACAAATATTTATAGGGATCATTACTATGCGGTTATTACTTATCAGCACCACATTTGTACACCATATTTGTACAATACCACATAGAAGCCACATACTAACAACGTAACAAGAAAGATTCATCCATTATATATATTTCCTTTAGTTTCTTCTTCTAAATCTCTAAGCATGCATCATCAAGGTGGTGGAATTTAGGTTATTAAGTGTTTGTTTGGTTTTGTATGGGATTTCCCGCTAATGTCACGGAAATAGTAATTTCCATTTTCTATAAATTGGACTGGCCTAAGTTGTTTGGTTCAAATATACAAGAAAAATGGATTTCCACATACATATATTCAAATTTTAAAGAAGGGACTAGGTAAGCAAAGTTCCTCTATCTTAGAGGAGTTGGAATTCTTGAAAACTCAAAAATTTGATTAACATTTGGAAAACTCAAAATTTGATTAATTTCCTAAACTTTCAACTACACTTATAATATCGCCCAATAAGAGAAATAAGGGTGAAAAAGTGGTGGTGCTAACTCAACAAAACCTAAGCTGAATGGAGTATAATAACAATAACGATAATAATAATAATAATAATAATAACAATAATAATGATAAAGGTAGTTGAAAGATTAGCTCTAGTACTAACAGTAGCAGTAGTAGGTCATCAAATAAGAAACAAAGGATTGAAATTGTTTACCACATAATATATAGGCATGTTATCAAGTTCTTTGAAATAGGTAGACTTCAACTTGAATCGCATCATATAGATCACCCATAAGGTAAATGCCAGTGTTACAAAGTCAAGTAGTGCATGTATGTCGCCTTCGACCGTAAGACTACTCATAAGTCTCGCGCTTAAGAATATAGCTGTGAGTTCTTGAGATTTTAATGACAACCCTGTACAAGTCACAATACATTGTGAGTTAAGGGACTGATAGACATCAGATGGTCGATGACCCTTGTTTCCCTCATCTCTACATTTTCTTACATAATAAAACCACATTCTTGAAATACACCGTACATATGAAATGTAACATACAAATTGAAACTTACATGCTACTGCACCAATATATAATTCTGATACACCTAACAAGTAACAAGTACATATTGGAACAGAGAGTGTTGTATCTATTTTTCAGGTAAAAATTAGACAATCTTAGCCATTAGCCTATCATAAAGTGTAATGTTGTTAGTCATCAGAAAATGATGGTACGAATCAAAGTGTACTTCTTGAACTACTGTACTTGTAACGACTAATGCATGTTAGCAAATTCCTTACAAGGAACAAAAGAGAGCTTCCAGACAAATGAACTTTTGTAGGGGTGTTAGTGTGTTGCATACCAGAACAAGATTTCTTGGCGGACAACTTGAAAATTAAGACCAAAATTCCAACAGCATGAATAGATTCAGAGGCAATATAGAAATGGTCATATTGTCTAACAAGTACTTTCAGTGCCACCAAGCAAGATACAGTTAGTATGGCCCCCAAAATAATCTTCACCCACAAAGATTGTCTTTGAATCCATGCACTCAATGCATTCACAGGAGATGAAATCCTTCGCCTTCCCATCAAAGTATTCAGAGACAGATTGACGAAATATATAATTGAGCAAAAGGTTTATAATGGCTGATAAATTGATGATACAGAACAAAGAAGAAAGTCTTAGTAAGAGTTATAGACTACTAGTGGGGCGTTTCTTTTTATTTTTAACCCTTTATTTTGGGGGGTTTGGTGTGGGAGTACTGAGATGGTAATGGAACAAACATAATTTGGTATTAATGGAAATTAAATATTTACTCCCATATCAAGGGGGAAATACAAAACATGCATATCATATGGATCTTTAATCTATGTAATGTAGTAATGCAATATGTAATAAATTTGCAAAAATCTGGACATGATATATCACTTGATTACTTTGTATTTTTTTTGCCCCACCCATGAACTCTGAAAGCAATCCAAAGATAAAAGTCGCCAGAAGAATTTAATCCCATAACCTATTATTTACATCAAGTCAATCTTTAGCATTACGCGAAAACTTCCATAAACCATGTATATCACTCGAATACTCTCTTTTCCCCGAGTCATATGAGTCGTCAAGGTAGTATAAAGATATATACAGAGGATACAGAAGAATTCAAACCTAAAATCATATCATTCACAACACATCAATCTTTACCATTATTCCAATACTTCTTTGATAAATCACTCTAGTACTCCAATGTCGTTTGATTGACTTTTTTTTCCTCATAAAGTTAGTGATATTTACTATAACTCAAGAAAATGTTCAGTTCAATATGAACACTACCATGAAAGATATAAAACTAATTTCTGTACTGAATTGGCTAAAATGAGAAGTAGCATTTGTCCAATGATTATAATTTCAACCGAGGAATGATAACCTAATTGCAACTATTGGATGTTATTGGAAGGACCCTCAGAAAAAGACGAAAAAAACTTTACCCCACTACCCCTACTATTTTACGGACATGTTTACCCTTCCTTTTTAAAGACCAAATTACGGTAATGCCCTGTAAAAAGGTGGGGCCCTCCAATAGCGCCCAATAGCTCCGATTGGAAAATTATTTCTCATTTCAACATATCTCGAATTGTCCCGCGTTCGAATTCTCATATCCCCTCCCCCGCTACGTAACAAAAAAATGTCGGGCTAAAATGGACCTAAAATGGCCTAAACCTTCGGAATATGGACTTTGGCTCAGAGGCCTATTTCTGTTAGTGACTTTTGTGTGTGCAAACGCAAAGCATCCCAAAAAGAAAGGTTCATATCAACTTCCCATAAGACCAAACAACAACAATTTGTACACAACACCAACAAAGAACAAACTTGTCTTTCTGCTGTTCCCTCTACTTCACTTCCAGCAGTTGAAAGTTCATGGAGGTTGGAACAGTCACTTCTTCTTCTTCTACTTCTAGGGTTGTAGCAAACAACCATCTCTTTTCCTTCTCTCCAAAGGGTCTTTCTTTCACTTCTTCTTCTGCTACTTTTCCTCTCAAAAAGACCTCTTGTAGGGCCACCCTTAGCACCAATAAAGACACCATTTTTACCCCAAAGGTACTGTCTTTTATTGTGGGACTGGTTTATGTTGGTGTTTTTTCAAATGGGTATTTTTTGTTTTTGTGAATGGTGTTGGGATTGATTAGTGTTTAGTAATTTGGTGTTTTAGTCTTGGGTTGTTCTTGTAATTTCATTGAATGTGAGTTTGGGAGTGAATTTGTGGTTTTTTATGTGAATGGCAGGTGAAGGGTGCGAATGAAGTGGATTCCAGGGTTTATGAGCTTTCAAGTTTGACAGCTTTATCACCCTTGGATGGGCGGTACTGGAATAAAGTTAAGGACTTGGCTCCTTTTATGAGTGAATATGGTTTGATTCGATACCGGGTTCTTGTTGAGGTTAGTTTGCTTAACTAGTTGTTGATCATAGTGTCTTATAGTGGTCTCTGCAGTTTGTTTTGTGGCATTGGAGTTGGGAAGTAGAACTATGACCTGAGAATTTGAACTTTCATTTGCATAGAGAATAATTGATAATCACATAGTAAAGGTTGAAGTTACCTCATCGTGAGACGGGCCTTAGAACCATCGTAAGTGAGCTCTGTATTGTCACTGAATAGCCCACCTGTATATTTTATATGAAATGTGAGGTGAACTCAGAGTAGACAGGTTGTATGTCTAATGACGGTTCATGTATACACACACTTGTAATCTAGGAGGTGTGCTTATATGACGGCATTTTATGTTAGTATCGTGTGCACTATCCGTGTCAGCTGCAATAATGGGTAAACTTGAAAGAAATGATAAACTGGAAATGTAGAGTGAATATCGTTTGATTCGATACAGGGTTCATGTTGAGGTTCGTTTACTAAACTAGTTGTTGATCATAGTATCTTATAAGGGTTTCTGCAGTTTGTTGTGTGGCATTGGAGTTGGGAAGTAGAACTAGTTGTTGATCATAGTACCTGAAATTTGAACTTTCATTTGCATAGAACAGAAATGACGATGACAAAATTATAGGTTGAAGTTACCTTATTGTGAGAGGCCTTAGAACCATCACAATTATGCCTGTATATGAGAGGTGAGGTAAACTCATAGTAGAACAGTTGTATGGCACACACTTTTATTCTAGGAGGTGTGCTTTTATGAATGCATTTTGCATTAGTGCCTTTGGGGCACTCTGTTTGTCAGCTTCAGTGGTGTAGAAACTTGAAAGGAATGATAAAGTAGAAATGTTGAATTGTTTAGACCAGCGGAATATGAAAGTGACTGAATATAGGGTTATGTTTGCAATCACATTGCAGATTAAATGGTTGTCGATGTTGTCTCAAATACCGGAAGTCACTGAAGTGCCAAGCTTCAGTGATGGAACTCAGCAGTATATGCAAGATTTAATTGATGGATTTGGCATGGCCGATGCATTAGAAGTGAAGAATATTGAGAAGGTGACCAACCATGACGTTAAAGCAGTGGAGTACTTCCTAAAGCAAAAGTGCCAGTCACATCCAGAGATTACTAAGGTTTTGTATGAATACAACCTTCACTGTAGACTTGAGGAGATCAGCACTCATTAGCTTATTTTGGATGACTTTTTTGTTAGCAACTGCTCTGAAATGTTTTGACCTATACATTCTGAAATGTTTTGACCTTTACATTTTCCACCCTTCTGCAGGTTTTGGAGTTTTTCCATTTTTCCTGCACATCTGAGGACATCAACAATCTTGCTCATGGATTAATGCTCAAAGAAGCCTTGAATAAAGTTCTCTTTCCTGTCATGGATGAAGTCATACAGGCGCTATGTAGCATGGCCAAGGAATATGCACATATACCCATGCTTTCCCGCACTCATGGACAGGTAGATTTGTTGTGCACTTCTGATTTAAATCGATGACATTTTGCGGAAGTAGTAATAATTGAAGAAGGAAACAACCTTCTACCATACCCTAATATTAGAGTAACTTGAGGTTTGCGCCTTTCTTATGATTTTGCAGCCAGCTTCACCAACCACTTTGGGGAAGGAGATGGCGGTATTTGCAGTCAGACTGAGTAGAGAACGGCAGCGAGTTTCTCAGATTGAGTTGTTGGGGAAATTTGGTGGTGCTGTAGGGAATTATAATGCTCATCTTGTTGCATATCCTGAGATCAACTGGCCTAGGATTGCAGAACAGTTTGTGCAATCTCTGGGATTAACTTTCAATCCTTATGTGACTCAGGTATATGTGGTCTGCAATTCTCCAGCTGATGAGCAACATTGAGCAATTTTTTTTTTCTATTCCTTTTCTTCTTGTTCATTGAAAATTTCGTCTATTCTCATTTTGTTTCTTCCCTTTTCAATTCAGCAGCTGGTGTATCATGCTCTGCAAAGTTTCATCTTGCATGGTGCTAATTTAAGATGTATTAATTTTCAATTTTGTAGTTTTATGCTGTCAGAAGCATGCCTTCTTATGTGGTACGCATTGTGGCCTAGGCCCCAGAATTTGGATACCATCTGGCGAAAATGTAAAGAAATTTAAAAGTGGACCTTAGGCTCTCTGAGCCTCTCCCACTCCCAGCGACCTGAAGGGTGAGAATTACCTGAGGAAGACTTTTGTTGTGTGAGCTTGACTATGGCAGGAATGTTAGCTGCATGTGTCGTTTGGTTGCACGCTCTTGTCTTTCTATAAGACAGTACTTGTTGCCCTCACCTCTGATTAGCTGATTTAGCTGATTAAGCATGGTTGAGAAACTTGAAGAATTAACTGAATGGATGAAAAGGAAGGGAAGAGAAACAATTGAAGAATACGTTGACCTTGTTTGGAAGTTATGGCTAGTGCAGGGAACAAAAACTGGTGTTCTTAAGTTACTTAAATACATGGAGTGGAAGTTTAGCAGTGATAGAGGTACATATTTGGTTGAGGTAACCTTAGATGGCAAGGTTATCCCAATGATTAACTTTTCCCGTTATCTATGTTCTATTGATAAAGATGCGGAATTGGATAGAGGTATAGCTCAAAAGTCAAGGTAGGTTGGGTAAAGTAGAGAAGCGCTTGCAGATTCTAATGTGATCGGAGTATGACTTTGACTTAAAAGTCTACTGCACAACAATTAGGCTGGCTTTATTATATGGACAGTTAGAAATGTGTCATATTTAGAAGATGTAGATGCATATGATGCGTTGGATGTGTGGGCGTATTATAAGAGAACCATTGAGGAATGAGCTAATTAGGGAGAAAGTGGGAGTCATATTTATTGATAAGAGGCGAGAGAATCTCCTACGTTGGTTTGGACATGTGAAGAGGAAACCAGTGATGCACCTTATAAGAGGATTGGGAAATGGATTAAGGAAGATGCATTGAGGGGAAGAGCTGACCTAAGACTTGCATAAGATTTATCGAGTGTGAAATTATGCTTATTGGGCTTGATGAGAGTATAAACGTTTCAAAGGGCTAAGTGGAGAGAGAATTTATGTTGATGAGGGTGCCTAATCACTGTTAAGCTTTTTGAATATGTTTTCTCTTCTTCTTCTGATTGTTTGGGGGCGGGGTGTTGAGAATATGTTTTTTTTTTTACTGCGTATTAGGATGTTGTAGGTTGGACGCTTGTGATTGTCAATATAGCGAGCAGATTTTTGGTTGAAATAGTTGTCTATTTGTCTAGCCTGTATGTTTTTTCTTTCAGGGTCCCGTGATTCTGTCCCAGCCACTAATTAATTTGTTCAATAATTTGCAGATTGAACCTCATGACTATATGGCTAGTCTGTTCCACTCAATTATTCAGTTCAACAATATTTTAACTGATTTTGATAGGGACATATGGGGATATATTTCATTGGGTTATTTCAAGCAGGTGAGTGGTTTCGTACGTTCGATAGATTATTTGAGGTTAGTCTTTTGTTGCCTTGTGCGAAACATCTTAACATTTTTATCTGCAGATAACTAAGGCTGGTGAAATTGGATCCTCTACAATGCCTCACAAGGTGAACCCGATTGATTTTGAAAATAGTGAAGGCAACCTTGGCAAGGCTAATGCTGGTCTATCTTATCTAAGCATGAAGTTGCCTATCTCGCGGTGGCAGGTCATCCTCTACAATATCTTACTAATATAATTTTGGTAATTAATGTCAATTATATTTATTTCTTGGGTTGAAGTCGGGGTAGGCGGTGGGGGGAGGGATGGGGCGATGCATTTTGGAATATGAAGTAGAAAACAATCATGGTTCTCTTTCATTCCTGATTACAACTTTCCCACTGAACCTCTTCTCTGGTGAGAAGAGAAACAAAATTAAGAATAACTTCCTTTTGCTTTTTACTTTTCGTGCCAAAGTTGTTTTCTAGTACTGTATTCAGAATGACATTATTGTCTGCATTACAACAACAAAAACAACCTAGTATGAATCCCACTATTAAACGTCAACACTAAAATGACAACAAGGTAGGATATGGGGAGGGCAAGGACTAGATGTACATTCCCTTACGTGACTCCAGTAGAGAGGCTTCTTAAGATGGACCCGCAGCTTAACTCTCCTTTTTCTTTTTTCTTTTTTGCCCTGAGTATCAACGTCGAACAATGTATATGTGTAATTTTCACTGGGGTTCACATTTCTGCCTTGTCCTACATCTAGTGACCAAAAGCTAGGTCAAAGTCTTAGATTTGATTGTAGTACGGAAATAATAGAAAATAATTGTCATTGATGTTGAAAAGTCTCTACCAATGTTATATGTTGAAGCATCTAGCTTACATCCTGCTTCTAGGGGAAATAGAGTATTTCAAACTCTGTATTGTTGATTTTTGAGTTTATGAAGAAAGAATGATTTGTTCCAGCTTTGTCACATTACCAATGTGATCCTTCTCCCTGGGTTCTTCTTTGTTATTCTTTGGCTTATGTTTGTTTGAAAAGTAGCGGGTATTATCTTTGACTTTCAAGTTTTTATAAGGTCATTTGATTTGAGAGGCCTGGCTGGTGTACATTTAGGCGTACTTTCTTGATACAGAAAGCTCGCACTAGAATTTGATCCTGATTCCTCGACACCTTTCTTCTTTACAAAACCTTGTTTGGTTTAAGTGTGTGTCTTGCTTGTCTGATAGTGGACCTGGATGGTGTGCTCTGAGTAGGTGGCTTGTCATGAATTTTGTGCCTAGTGCTAGATGTGAATTTGGATTCAGTGAGTGTCTTGACATGTATACCTGTTTTCTAGATACGTTGCTAATATTTTACTGATTTTCTCCCCCTTTAATTTTTTGTTGCAGCGTGATTTGACTGATTCAACAGTTTTAAGGAATATGGGTGAAGGATTAGGCCATTCTCTACTAGCCTACAGAAGCACCCTGCAGGGAATTGGAAAGCTTCAGGTCAGTAATTGATGGTTGATACTACAGTGGAAACAATCACTATGTGTGAATTCTTTGCTACAAATGAAACATGGGAAGAGGGATTTATGGCCTGTACTAATTTGTTGCTACTGCTTTACGCTTTTACTATCATGGCTTCACAACTTTTCTAATGTTACATTCTGCTATTGCTTAAAGTTGTATTCTTTGCGAGTTAAAGTTTTTGTGGACTCTAGTTTATCTTTGCTTAGTTTCTTTGTTGACTTGGTTTTTCCTTTAGCTCCCCTACTTTCTTGACTTTAGACTGCTGATAACCTTCATTTGTTGTTAGATTTGGTTGCTGGCTTGTGTGGCAGACATCTTATAATATATTGTCTTGCGTATGCTAGAGGCCATGGATCTTCACACACGCTAAGTCGTGAAAGTAATGCTGAATTGTGTTGCTTTTGTTTCCTAATTGTTCTATCGTCAGCAGAAGTTTTTTTAGAGTATAGTTACATATGATCACCTAACTTTGTTTCTCCTCTTGCCTGCTCTTCTGTCCATTATGTGTTTGAACAGAACCCAGCCTACGATACTGTCTTACTCATTTTTATAAGGAATTCTCTCATTATTAGACTACTGTTAAATCGTGAAGCACTTTAATTTGTACCCTTTCAGTTCTCTCATGCACCTTGTATCATCATGGTCGTTAAAGTCATAATCATGTCTTCAATGTTTTTTTTCTCCATTTATTCTATGGAAGATGATTATTATTCTTTATGAAGTAAGATTTGCTTTTCCTTAGTCAGAATTTAAAATTTTGTTCTACTGCCATCTATCCCCTCATTCTTCATCAGTTTCTGAGTATTATATTAATATTGTATGAATGTACAGGTCAACAAAGCTAGATTGAATGAAGACTTGAACCATTCATGGGAAGTGCTTGCAGAACCCATACAAACCGTAAGTATCTGTGTTTTACTTCCATATAATTTGTATTTCAAGGTCTAAAAGTACCTTTTGACTTGTAAGTCAGGAATGGTCCTCTAGCATGTTGAAGTGTCAGTAAACTTAAATACAGATTTAAGATCCTAGTTTTCCGTAAATGTTACCAACATATGGAAGCTGTATACTTATAGAGGATAGGGGTGGATTTGCCATTGCACAAAGATATACTTTGGTAACCCTTTGTTTGACATCCTTCTTGAGGCTGTGTCTGGGACATTAGTGAACTGAATCCATTACCTTAGCTTTTTGGAAAAAAGATGTGTCAGTCTGTTCCTATCTGGTGCATGAATGCGATCACCTTAAGTGGTAGATTGGCAGGCAGTTACTTACATGCTTGCAACTGCAAAATTGGGTGATATTATATCAATTTCTTAAGTTTTTCACCCCTTGGTAAACTATCAAGTTCATGCAGTCTTTACTGTCATAAGATACTTAAACTTAGCTAATACCTTAAGTCTGATATAGGAAGGCAATTTTGTTGCAAGCTATTTGACTGCAAAATAAGAACCTTTTGGACGTGTAAGATTGACACTTATTGAGCTGCTATTACAGGTGAAAGTTTATTGGATATAATTCAAACACCAATTCAATTCAATCCAAATTGCTAATGTGGTTTGGGTTCGAAAATCTTTGGATTGGATAATTAAAACATTGGACTTTCAGATTGGATCGGATTTCATTTTCAAAAAATTGGATATTCGGATTGGGGTTTCATAATCCAATGCAAAATTTTAATAAATTATTATATTTTTATTTTTAACGGGTAGAATACTTTGGGCTTCAAAAGAATTTCACTAGTATTTGTTTGCCCTCCTGAAAACCCCGTAAAGGTTTCGCTAAATTTTGTTTTGCCTCCCCACAAACCATGAAAGTAACAAACCCTTGAACCCTAGTTGCAAGTTGACACATATATCAATATATGTAATTAAGCTTTTGTATTAATGTTTGTTGATGATTCTATGTTTAAAATTATGTATTTATTACTTTAGTTTATGCTTAAATTTAGGAAAAATGGTTAAAACTTTTGTATTGAATTGGATTTGTTTGGATTGAGGTAAAAGTATTTGGATTGGGTAAAATATGGATCGGGTTTGGAATTGGATTTGAATTGGGGTCAATCCAATCTGCAACCCCAAGTTGTTATCACCTTGTTGGCATGTCCCAACTCCCAATCCCTTCCGTGAGTATGCAACTTGCTTTGTCTAGTTTCGTAATATTTTTCTGTATTACCATATGTGGAACTAAGATTTACACTCCTCTTTGAGAGAGCATTGGGAAGTGATTCACAGAGGGACTGTAAATATCACATTATGGAGTGTAAAAATCGTTGCCCTACCATCTGGTGTAAGTGATTCAAGTTCTTTGCTATCTCAAGTAGACAATCTGTTGTTTGAAGTGAACTACATTGGTTATCTGCTTTACCTGATCAAACTGATGTCTGATGTTTGTTAACTGCAACTATTTAATTTTGTTTCCGTGTACCTTTCTGGTTACTACCTAGTCTTTGTAGATTCATTTCCTTTTTAGGCTCTGTTTGGTTTGGGG